>WSTY01000358.1:0-21649 GCA_019633465.1 Tulasnella sp. 417 | reverse complement strand
TTTCCGTTTCTGCAGTCTGCGAACAAATGCCCTGCCAAACACCCGATGCACCGAGCACGCCTGCTTGTTCCTCCCTTCACCCCTCTCTTCCACCCCCCATTCTATACCACCTCTTCCACCCACATACATGTCTAATCGCAACAATAATCGGAGCAAAAAAAACAACCAGAATAAGGATGCGGGCCCATTAACGCAGGATCCTCAAGATGTCATGTCCACTGCGATGCGCTTGCAGTGGAACATACGGGTCCTGCAGCGACATGACCCAGCAATAACAACAATAGTGGATCAATTTACATATGCTGTATTGTATCGATATGAAGAAGACAGATGGGTTAAGCGCGGTGTCGAGGGCTCCATGTTCGTTTACACCAGGTGAGTGTGTGCCCTGGTAGGGAGCTTGGGCCGCTGTTCGCCTGGCGACTTTCCGTTCGACTCACCTCAATGATCTTCGACCTTTTCTATCCTATGACTTGGTCAGGACAGACCCTCCCATCCATGGATTTTGTATCCTCAACCGTGAAGGAGCTGGCAACTTCGTCCAGCCATTACGACGCGGGGACGAGATGGAAGTTACCGACGACTACATTATCTATCGTCCCGTGGATGTGGGGCTAGGTGAAGTCGTCTAGATTTCGCATGTCTCCATGTGTGCTAACGAATCTGCCTTCCAGACGAGTTTGAACGGTTTATTGGGATTTGGACTGCAGACTTGGTCGAGCGGAAACGGCTCAGCGACTTCATGATGAAGTATGTGCACGAAGAGCCTCTGGGTCCCGGCTATTGACTGTCATTTTTTTGATGAAGGATACACAACCACATTGCCAAGACCGACGCACCTTATTCACCAGTCTTGCTATACCATCCCCTTGAACGGCCCGAGGATGCGTCCTTACCTCTCATCCAACCACTACCTCCACCGCCAGGACAAAGCCCCAAGAAGAACCGCCGCGGTCACCAGAAGAATGCACCGTCTGGTTCACAGATAGAAGAACACTCTGGTCCTGCTCCAGGAGTATCGCTATCCGTCCCGGCACCGAGTGGTACCAATGAATCGGCGGCGGCGTCTGGCGGTCACGCAAGCATTAACTCCCTGTTCGCCAAGCTCACGACGCCACAGGCCGCAACTCCGCCACCGCCATCCAACCCATCACCTGCTCTCGGTCTTGGGGGGTCAGCCTTACTCCAGGCAATGTTCGCGTCGGCAGCTGCTTCGGCAGCGGCTGGCGCCACGACCTCTACGACGACAGCTTCTCAAGGCGGGACCACTGTCACTTCGACGGAACACAAATCCGAGACCATTTATACTGGTGGACCTGGAGATGGAGCCACTGAGGGCAATATGCTAAAGCAGCTCCTCGGGATCCCGGTTCAACCTTCCCAGTCTGCAGTACTGACCGCCCCTGTGGACTCTTCTCGAGCCACTCCTCGAACACCTTCAGTCCCTGCCGGGTTCATTCCGATCAACGAGGATGAGGAGGGGTCCCCAGTTGCTCGACCTCGAACTCCCCCGAACGCGCACGGCCACCCGAGCAATTCACATACGCAAACTACTCCCACGTCCAAGTCAAAGCGCCATATTCAGCATAACGGGGCTGGGAGAGAGTTAGTCGCCTATGACTTTGAAAGCGAAGGAGCCGCTGGTATCGTTTCGCCTTGGATGAACGAGCCCTTGCAGCGGCCCAGGAACGAAAGGGCCGTGCCACCCTCGCCATCCCAACTGCCTCAACCTCGCGCCGTCCGAGAAAAGAGAAACAAGGCTAACCGCCGGAACGGCTCTCCGGCTCTTCATCAGCAGCACCCCGCGCAACAACAGCAACAGCCGCGACCGACCTACGTCCCAAGAAATAACTCTTTCGACGAGAATGCTCGGCAGCTTGATCGAGATGTTGCTTCGGAAGCGGTTATCCAAGCACTCAGAGCTCCTGGAAACAGTATTATACAGGGCCATGGCAGCACGTCGCTGAGCAAAGAGCTCTTCGTCCAAGAGTTGCTTGGGCTGATTCATGTAAGCGAACTCACCCCATAAAGTTTCTTCGTCAGTGTCTAATATCAATATCTACATTATTGCACTATAGAATGGAGACGGCTTTGTAGATGTCGTCTACAAGAAATACCTTTCATTGAATGCGCTGGCTAACGGGCCGACCTCTCAACTGGCTCCATCCGCCATCGTTTACCTGGACTAACTTTTCAAGTGTATGATCGCTGATCTAGTCCACTGTACTCTGTTGCATTACCGTTCCTTCCTCTGCGCCACTATATCGCTCCTTTCAGGATGTACAATTCCATCACTGTCCTTATGATTTTAATGATGCTGTCGAACATGTTGAATTCGGGGTGACGGACTCAGCGGACTTCAGATGCCGAACGACCAACACCTCCACCACCCGACAGTTATAACCCAGGCAGTCTAATACGAGACCCGAAAACGACAGCGGGTGTAAACTAAGCGGCAATGGCAGGCAAAAGTCCTTTCCTACTTTCCTATCAACGCTCCCTAGTAACCGAAGTTCATGACCCAAAGACCTCAGATCTCGTCATCATTGGGCGAGGACTAGGTTTGCAAAAGATCGTCTGCACATTACTGCAAATATACGATGGCCCTCAAAATCTTGTCTTATTGATCAATGCTAGCGGCGAAGAAGAAAAGAGCATCGGCTCACAGCTTGGAACGATGGGTGTTCGTAACCCGGGGCTAAGAATCGTTGACTACGAGATGAGCAAAAAGGACAGGTGAGAGACCATCCAGCGAATCTTGAGCACTTAATGCGATACTTACGACTTGCTTAGGCAGTTACTTTACAAGAAGGGCGGATTAATATCGGTTACGTCCCGCATTCTTGTGGTGGACCTTCTCCAAACGGACATCCCAGTCGAGTTGATCACGGGTATGGTGATATTGCATGCTGAAAAGTAGGCCGTGTCATGTCGGGCGTCGGATTTTATTACTGATCTCTCTTTCCCTGACAGAGTCACTCCGACAAGCCTCGAGTCTTTTGTTGTTCGTCTTTTCCGTAAAGAAAATAAAGTGCGCTCTTCCAACGCTGATGGTGTTCCTAAAGTCCTTGAGGGATTCATTTATCCTTTTCCCCCTTTCTTTTTTCCAACCTAGGATGGATTCGTTAAAGCTTTCTCGGATCAACCGGAACAGTTCACCCAAGGAATGTTCCCCCTCAAAAGTGTAATCACGGAGCTTCAGCTAAAGCGAACCCACATATACCCTCGGTACGCGCTACCCTGTTCAGCGATCGCATTGACACTGATAGTAGAAAAGGTTTCACGAAGAGGTTCAAACATCCCTTAGTCGTCGCAAAGCGGATGTGGTCGAACTCTACGTTCATATGACACCAAAGATGCAAGATATTCATCAAGGCATAGTCCACTGTATATCCGCCACCCTCAACGAGCTCAAAAAGAGTAATAGTACGGTAAGGCGTTATTCTCGTATCATTGGCGGGATAAGTGAACAGATCGACCGGATCATTTAGCTGGACTTGGACGACTTGACGGTGGAAAATGCCTACTTTGCGTCGTTTGATTCTATTGTCCGCCGGCAGTTGGACCCAGTGTGGCACAGGATTAGACCAAAGACAAAACAACTCGTCAGTGACCTTGGCACGCTCCGCCGCCTTCTCAACTACCTCCTAGCTTTGGATCCCATCACGTTTCACTCCTACCTAGAAAGCATCGTCGCTTCAAACTCTTCAACATCACCGCACCCATTAGTCCAGCAAGAGAAGTCTGATTGGCTTTTCACTGAAGCCGCTCACATCATCATCACGACGGCGAAAGCGCGATGTTATACAATGGGCTCGAAACAATCGGTTACCACAAGCAACGTCGACGATGATTGGGCAATCCTCGACGAGGTACAGGGTACCGGTGCAGCACAGGACAGTGGGTCCCAATGGTTACCCTGGATGCCTCATGAAATGCAGCCTGTACTGGAAGAGCCAGGAAAATGGCGTGTTCTCGCTGAAGTCCTCCTAGAAATTGAACATGAGATGATGTCTCGACCATCACAACTCAGTAAGAGTTTCCTATTGGTTGATCATTTTCGTTTTCTAATACAACTGTGAAGTGGAACCCGGGACAAATACTGTGCTCGTGATGGTTAACGACCATCGGACCGCCACCCTCATCCAAGAGTTCCTTTCTTCGATGCACCATAATCCCGACTCACCAGGCCGGCCACTTCTTGAACGCCGCTTGAGGAGCTACCTGTGGTGGAAGAGCATGCTTTCAAAGACTGACGAGAAGCGTTCGGACGATGGGAACCCTGCGATTCCAGCGAGAAGGTCCAATCAAGACGACGGTCTTAGCGAAGCTTTAAGAAGGAAGGATCAGCAAAAAGCTGCTGCTAAGCAAGCGAGGCGACGGGTTAGAGGCGGGGGAGATGTCAGAGTTGTCAGTGAAAAGGACCGGAGAAAGGAACTGGAAAGAAGTGGGCTAATGCCGAACGAGGCGGACCTTGAGGTTGAAGCGGGTTTGATTGCGGATTTGTAGGTATCATTACTTTCTTTGCAAGCCTTATAGTTGCTGATGTGTCTGTTTGAGACAGCCTGGCTACGCAAGCAACAACGACCGACGAAGGACTCTATATTAGCGCGGGGACAGCGGGCCAAGAGATAAATCGGCCAGTACCATTTTTGGAGGCGGAGGAGGTCCCAGAAGGCGGGTTGGACGCTGGGTTTGATGACGACTATGGCCTCCTAACGCCAGAGCAAATCGTCGCTGTCCGGGTTTACGGTGATGACAGTGATGACCAAATCCTACACGAAATACGCCCGCGTTATATTATCGTGTATGACCCAAATCAAGACTTCATACGCAGAATCGAGGTGGTTCTTTTCACTTTCCCTGCCTAACGTACCACTGATACATCCATAGGTGTATCGAAGCTCCAACCCTGGACTCGCTGTGCGGGTATACTTTATGGCGTACCACCTGACCGCAGAGGAGCACAAATATCTTGCTGGCCAACGAAGGGAGAAGGATGCTTTTGAGCGTCTCATCAAGGAAAGAGGGGTGCGTGATGACTTCTTCAGAACCCGAAGCCCATTTTGAAGGACCCATATTACCCTATAGTCCATGCTCCTAACAATAGGAGAATCGGCCACATCCTCTTATTCGGAAAAAGTAACGGCTCTCAGTACCCGCATTGGTGGAGTGCGGGGGGAAACGGTCGCCGAAGCAGAGCCTCCTCGTGTACGTTTTTCTCATAACAAAGTCAAATATCCTCCATTCACCTTCGACCAACGACGCAGGTGATTGTAGACATGCGGGAGTTTCGATCGAGTCTCCCGAATTTGTTGGATAAGGCGCGACTGCAAGTCGTTCCAGCGACATTGACAGTTGGGGACTACATCTTGACTCCTGATATGTGCGTGGAACGCAAGAGCGTTCCAGATCTCATACAAAGCTTCAACAGTGGTCGATTGTGAGTTCGTCTGCTGCTGGTTTCCGCTGCTCTGTCAGACACTTTCCCTCCCAAAGGTACACGCAATGCGAGCTAATGTCCGCTCATTACAACTACCCAATACTGTTGATAGAGTTCGAAGAAAGCAGGTTATTCTCGTTGCAGGTACGTAATACACTATCTTACAGGTCATCCGACTTACAACGCCGATATGCCTGGTTAGACTTTAGCCGAAACCAAGTCAGGAGCCAAGAAAAAGCAAACCGAGAAAGGAAAGGACACGGGTCCTAAGCCCTCAAATGCCAACGACTCCCTCATCCAATCTAAGCTCATCCTCCTCACCCTATCCTTTCCCCGTCTTCGAGTTATATGGTCTTCCTCGCCTCATGCGTCTGTGGACATTATTCGAGAGCTCAAGGCCAACTTCTCTGAACCAGACGTCACCAAAGCTATTTCCATAGGTACGGACGAAGACGGTGGAGGAGCTCAACTAGAGGATGTCAATACCCTAGCAGAAGACTTGCTCCGAGCACTTCCTGGAATCGGAACCAAGAATCTTCGCTATGTCATGAATCGAGTGGGTAGCGTGGCCGCGCTTTGCGATATGTCACTCGAAGAACTAGAAGAGTTGTTGGGTGTCGAACCGGGAAAGAAATGTCATGAGTTCATCCACACGGGCCTAAAGCAGCACCCCTTAGGAGGCCTTCTACCTCAAATTCGATAGAATTACATGGATCGCGTAACTGCTTTCCGCTTGAACGATGGTGATAGTTTATTTTTCAATGTATACATTCACTACATTCGATAATACCAACGAAGTCCCATCTATTCGTCAAGCCCTGTCCCGAGCGTTCTCCGATAGAATGTCCATTTTGGAGTAGTAGCCAGGTCCGATGTGCTAGCTCTCGGAGGCGGTTGATAGAGGGTGACACGAGGGGACTTTGGTGAAGCTGGAGTCAAGTTGATCGGAAGGTTAGGGAGCCTAAACCTGCCGCAACTCCTGTAGGGATCCGGGGTTTCCGGAGGGCTGGTTCGCTGCCGCTTTCTTGGGAGTGTTGACCAAAGTTGGTCTTCGTCGTCCCCAAAATCAGCGTGCTTGGACGGACGGACGATGGCCTTTCCTGGTAAAACCCGAGCTGCTGGTGTGCTTGGCAGATCTGTTAACGGCAAGGCATCACAGAAGGTGCCCCTCTTTTATGGACCGAATTAGCCCTTTCAACCCGAAGGCTCTAGCTGTTTCACTAACCTCATCAACGACCGAGCTGTCAGACACGGAAGACTCGGCGACGTTGCGAGAGCGGCTCGTGGTGGTGGCTTTCAAGAGAGAAGGTGAGGCGATCGGCGAAACCGATGAGCCTTGGCGACGACCAAGAGGAGCAAATGGATTCACACAATTCGACGGAATTGGTGGGGGTTTACTTATTCGGTACTCGGCCTGGTCTCCAGAGCTGGAAAGAGTCTTTTGGTACTTGAGTTTAGGCGATATGTTGCGAGATTTCGAGCTTCCAGTGGGTTGGATATCGTTTCCGGATGGTGATACTGAGGGCGAAGCAGGTAGCCTTTCTGGAATAGTGGCCAGAGAGGGCGAAGACTTTTGGTGGATTGATCGTGAGGCTTGCGCGCCGAGCACGAGCTGCGGTCGAGCTTCGAGGGGGAACGATGCCTTGGGTGTCCTAGTCGGACCGTCTCCACGGAGACATTGCCTTGCATTTGGGCCCTCGGAAATCTTTTCAGCATTTGGGTGTTTGGACAAACGAACTCCTTTTGTCAGAAGTGCTTCCTCGAGCTGCAAAGCATACGGAGCTGGAATTTTGTCGTCTCTATGAGTGGAATTTTCGGAGAGTTCATCCTGATCATCCGAACACTCCCGCATCGCCCAGGGGGTTGTAGGCGAACGTGTGATAAGGAGATTTTGCCCAGCCTGCGTTGTTACCTTTGGAGGGTCTCTGGGCAGCAGAGGGGTAGTTCGTACTGACTCGGGATCATACGATGGAGTTGCGTGCTTGAATTTGACTTGCTTGGCTGTTTCCGGTAGAGAGTGGAGAGCACCAGTGACCCAACTTTTTGTCAGAGGGGGCGGGGTTGGGTGCGGTGGATTGGGCTTGAACTCCGAGATAGTACGAGCTCTGTTGAAAGCGTTTAGCTTTGCAATCGTCCAAGGGTTAGATTTAAACTGAGCGGAATCCAGGCGGTTCGACAGATCCACTTCATCGTCGATGGCAGTCTCGTCCACCATCTGATTAGCTCCATTGACAGAATCAACTGCATCCATAATTTCTTCGCCTTCAGCGTAACCACTTCCTCCTCTGAGGGAAAAGGACCAGGGTTCGTCGGACATGATGGGCTAGTGGAAGTATAGCTGAGACAACAACAAAGAGTGACCCGCGTGACTAAGTGACAACAGTTCACAACCAAGCCCTCCCTTCTCTAGCCCAGGACAGTATGAATCCCACCGATCAACAGGAAATTGGGTGAGTGTCATATAAGAGAACTGTCTGTTACTCTTGAAATTTCATGCTGAAGGTTGGCGCAGGGGTATTTTCAAGCTTCCTGCAGAACTGATCTTGGAGATTCTTGTATGGCTTGTGTATACAGATATCCTTTCCGTGAGACAGGTATACCCGTGCGTCGACAGAAGTTTGGGTATCTATTGATTAATGCGGATTTGAAGTGCTGCAAAGTTCTTTATGAACTCTCTCTTGCTCGATCCTTGTGGACAAGAAGGACAACCAAACTCCAAGAAGCAAGCACATCCCAGCGAAGAGGATACACCGAAATGACAGTTGCAGATATGGAAGCTTTTGAAAGAAAACAGTTTACTATTTCCAAACACTGGCGAGATGCACGCCCGAATTTCCGGTCTACGCGGAAGATAGAACTCCCGGAAGCGGTGGACAGGCTATGCATTGTACCAGGTGGCCGCTACTTGATCATAATGCCACGGCGTATCTGTACACGGGTTATGGACTTGGACACGCCGGAACAAGTTAATGAGCAGAGTCTCTTTGAACTTGTCGACGCGGGCGGCCATCATTTCACAGCTCGTAGTTGGAGAGTTGGCAAGGACGGTCTGGGCAGCATTTTCATCATCGCGGAAATAGCTTGGCCCGCAGACAGAGAGTAAGAAAAGTTTCGACACACCCTATCTATCGCCTCCCCAACGTAACTATCTCCGTCCTTACCACTCATAGCACGTTCGCGTTTTGGGTGGCCGATTTCTCCAATACCTCCTTTCAAGCGCGCCACCTCGGCCAGACCACCATCCCACACCCCGTACAGCTCTACCGGGTTCACCTCGATATGCTCATATACTCCTTGCAGAACAGAAACTACCTCGTAGTCTTTGACTGGAGGGCATTACTTCTTGGAACAGATACATTCCGCTGTGCCGTGTTACGGTACTGCTCGCAAGTACGTCATAAGTTTGTACGCTCTTCTCTTCCACTCGGGCTGAACGCTAGGGGTCAGATTTCTATCGCGGCGCCGTATTCATTATGCGTTCTGAAGGACAGCTCAATCCTTGTTTTCGACTCTTCAAGTCGAAAGCTCATGTATTTTCAGGCACCCGAGTTCCAGCTCCTCGAGTCCCTCCATGAGGTACAATTCCCTCAAGACCACACTTCACCTCTGTGGGAATACTCTTATGCAGGTCATAACTGCAATCCAAATATGCTTTCGTTGTCGGTGCAGCTACCGACGGGCCCATCGGGCCACAGTGTTTTTACCCTCTCTAGGTCAACCAACTGCGTCTCGATCGTCCAGGTCGACAGAGCTGGTGGGACTAATGTCGCCCACAGCACTAGCGAAGCATCATGGCACGCATTTGTGCTCGGGCGATTGCGGTGCTTAGCGATGACTTGGGCAGAGGATAGTAGAGTATGGCAGTTCGGATGTTATACAATGGAAGGACGGTGGAGTCACTGTGGAGGTGATCTTATTGACCAATCTACACCAACCGCACTAGAGTATCATGGCAGCTTTGCGCTCAAGATGAGCTCGGAAGGCGTTGATGCTTTGGTTAATAACACTTATGTGATTGCGGATTCGATTGGGTCCGGTGGAACTAAGCCCTATTTCGATGAAGACTCCGGAAGGTTTTGCCTCTTGATGTCTGATGCTGCCGGTAGACCTTGGCGGCGAGTCGTTGTGATTGACTTCGCCTAGAATGTAACTTTGTCCGGGCTGTTGGAAAGCTAGTTGTTGTATTGCATCCAAACTCCTCTGTTCGATGAACGCTGATCAACTGGTCCCATAAAACGAGTCTCGCAAACTAGCAGGGTTACGTTCTACGACTGTCCCAGGCGGTCCTTCCCTTTGCTCGCTCCGAATTTACTTCTCTGTATCTTCTCCTCAGACTCTTGAACTGCAAGGGAGAACTGAAGAAGGAGTGTCAGAAGTACGGCGGCAGCTAGAACACGTAGGCCTTACATTAATGATTCCGGTCTCAACCGCTCTAACCATGTACACGTCAGCTTCTCCAGAACCACCCGCTGTGGTATGCTGGAGAACAGCAGGGACCCATGGAACCGGATCTTGCTACGGAGATATTATGGTCGATCCCGCGTTCAGACTCTCGAATCCCCTGCTCAGACGATATACCTCGTTCGGAGTGGCCGTCGGAACGTTTTCCTCCTTCATTTCCAGTACAACAGAAAACCTAAGTTCCTCTGATGCGAACCAGTCAGACATCCCGATTTTAGCTGGTCCGATGAACATACCTTCATCGTCGTCGTTACCTAGCATCTGAGCTTCGGTACCACTGAGCTTCACCAAGAATGAACGGAAAACCTGCTGAAGATTCTCCCGAGTCATGGCATCTGGTATTCTGAAATTGTGTAAGGACTAAGGGTGATCGATTCCCCTTTTAACCGCTCACGGCATATCCTCGTGCTGCTGATCGATTCCAATCATAGTATTCACGGAAAAAACGAACCGCTCCAAAGCGACGTCGCTTTTATCTTTAATAACGAGAACCACTGAGCGAACGTTACCCTGATGGAAATATCATAAGCAACAGACTTATGTCATATGGGCGGAGTGACTCACAACCAGTAGCTCTTGCCCGATTGATTTTACACAGGAGGCTAGGTATTCATTCAAACTCGGACTTCGTGATTGAAATACTGGAGCGTCGTATTTTCTCCTTCGCACAAAAACCTGCGAAGGGTAGACTTGACGCAAACAGAGGATGGTGTGGAATGTCGCTTCCACTGCAAAGTTGATCAGCCCCGCCTCATGTTCATCAAGCACGAGCTCTTACGGAACTCGCAGATCAAAACCACAGTATCTAATATGAGCCGGAAAATTCAGCCTGAGACACTTGAGAAGGCCATCAGCTCACCAGTGTAACTGAGAGACATGGTCACGAATCCAACGGGGACGGCAGGAGAGCCGGGCCGCCGCTGACAAAGCTCGAGGAAAATACTTGTACGGTTTGCAGTACTCATGGATGGACACACCGTCTAGCGATCATCCGAACGGATGCGGTAGAAAGGTAACAAAGACTTCGGATGGGAGCCCTATAGCATAATTTGATGCTGTGAAGCTAGCCAAAATATCACAACTGACGAGGCGTCGAGAGCGACAAGAAGTGAGATTGCCAAAGTGAAGATCAGTGCGAGTTGGATTATCCCAAGCAAAAACCCGGCAGAAGGGTGATTTTCTTGTATGTCGGGATAATGGCTCTGGCCTCGGTACGAGTAAGCGATCGGTGGAGGAAAATCAGGTCGGATAGGAAGCAATACAGTCTACATTGTTCCACGCATAAGGGCATATAAGAATACAGGTATAAGCTAGCTAAAATGAATATGAAAAAAATTTCAATCAAGGAGAAGGGGGGAGTTGTTACAAGAGGAGGTCGAGGCAGGAAACGCATGCGAGAAAATAGAGGGGGAGGAGAATTAAGGATATCAAATGTCCTAGCATGGTGTAGTCGCCTAAAAGAAAAGTAAAAACGATTAGCTTATACACAACTGCATAGGCATAGACGATCATCCTGTATAATAGACAGGTTGGGGAATCGTCCATTCTTGCGAAGGAGCCGATGGAGCTCCGGTATCTGGATAAACAATTTGAGGGGTTGTCGACGAGTCCCAATGTTGAACGAAGGACTCTTGCTTTGTGGGCAGGGGAAGCGCCGTTGGATCATATCCAACGAGGTCGGACACTTGTCCATACTCGTATGAAGAGGCTTCGAGCGGTGGCCCAAATGAGATCGTGGAAGGAACTGGTGTAGAGGAGAATTGGTGTGGTTGGTCGACGAAGGCGAATGTCTGGTTGGGGTATGCGGTGGTCCCGTCGTAAGGATGAGGTTGGTGTGAGGTGGAAGGATCTGAAGGCGGGGCCGCATATTGGTCGAACTGCTGCATCTGATTAACCGAGAGGGCATGAAATTGGGCCAATGCTCCTTCTGGCAGTGAGGACATCGGTATGACGACGTCCTGACAGGCTTCGCCCGTCGTGGCCACTGGAGCATCCGTCTGTACGGGAGAGTTGAAATCTACCGTCGATTCGGAGGAACCAGGGGGGGATGAAATCTCAACAATATCACTCCAAAAGGCGGTCGGGTCGTCGGGCCCGAGTGATGGCAAGGTAGGAACGAAAGAGGCGGAATGAACGGCTTGACGTACTCCGTTGACCCAACCCTCGACGGTGAGATGCTTGGGCTCGTCGAGCCCTAGAATTTCGCGAAGACTAAAAGGGATATCGTGGGGATCGATCGACGCCTGCACCTTTGGTACAGTGACGGAGACGACTGGGCTATCCGCCGCTGCCTCGTAATCGGCTTCCGAAGAGGGCTGCGTCTCAGAGCCAGACCGTGGGCGGCCATACGAGGATGGCGACGACTTATGGTAGACGGTAGCGGGAGCCTCGCCGAGTTCTGACCCAACCAGTGTTGACGCCGCAGAGAGGGGAATCCCTACCGTACGATGAGGAGCAGACACTGAAACCGAATCTGATAAGCCCCGGTACATGACGTACCGACAAAGAACTTACAATCGGGAACTCCAAGTCTTCGGCGTGACAGGTCCTTGGGAGGAATGTGGATCTCGTCCTCACTTGCAGCCTCGACCGACATCCTTGCAGGCGATTGAGTTATCGGAATAAGGTCCCGACTTAATGAAGGTGTTGCGCGATGCTGCGTAGGTGTCCTGTGGGACTGGACGTCGATGCTGCTAGCCGAGGGAGCGGCTTTGAGAGTGCGAGGCGATGCAGACCAAGTAGACGTTCGAGAAAGTTTCGATGCAACGGGATCCTCGTCTGCCTCTCGCTTCCGTTTCTCTCCAGTGCGTGTATTGGAGTCTTCGCGACAGATTTGAGGTGTTTGGCATTCGCGTTTGATCTGTGCGATCTTCTTCCGCCGTTGGCGTTGCTCTTCTTGCCAATGCGAGGCATCGGCTTCGGACATCTGGACGAGGTCGTTGAGGTCCTTCATGAAGCCACTGCTGACTACTTCTCTTGCGAGTTCATCAACGTACTTCCGCATCTTCAGTACTGCGTCTTTGACTTCTTGGCCTGCTGGGTAGTTGGAGTTATGGAGGACACCCTCGACGAGGTTCTTCATTTCATCTTTGCGATTATTGGCGTAGTTTTTCATGATGTCCATCCAGCCCGAACGTCGGCGAGTGTTGGTGAACCATTGGTTCAGCGAAGTGGCGTTGATCCCGGCACGGGCTTGAAGGTCTTGCTTCTGGCTTGCCGTTGGGTATGGGTCGCTGAGGTTTTCCATAAAGAAGTCTCGACACGGTCTGAACTTCAACGACTCTTGCCCTGGTATGCCTGACTCTATTCGGCGTTTGCGGTGTGTCTTTGGGAAGTCGATAGGGAGTCGTTTGATTTGCAACTGTGGCTTTGCCTTCTTAGGCGGTGGAACGGGGGAATGTGCCAACTTGATCTTTTTCGGCTTGTTTGCCTGAGCTTCACGGGCTTCCTCCTCGAACACAGACCGAATTGCGATTGCGAGGCTACCGCTGACAGTCTGATAATCTGCATCATTCTCCTGAAAGCTCTCGAGCATCGCTTCCACGCTGTCTAGGACGTAGTGGAGGAGCTCTCTGGTTTCGTCTCCGAGCTTTCCCTGTTGGCTAAGAGAGACGGCGCGGGACTCCAGTATCCGCCAGTGATGTTCCAGTCGCTGGAGGGCGTACTCGTCGTGCGTCTGATCGAATAGTAGGAGATGTTTTTCGAACGTGGTGAGGTCCTCGTAGATGACGAAGTCATCAGGAGACCGTGGATGGGAGACTGGGCGGATATGAGGGAGTTGAAGGTCTTCGTCGGAGGGAGTTGATGGCGCTGGGGAGCTTGGATCTGTAGATGAGGACATGGTAGGGGGGAGGGAGGAGAGGGGATGGGGGAGAGGGGAGGGGAGGAGTGGATGGTTGGAGGGAATTGTTCTTGCAAACGCTCTCGTGGTCACCGGACTGTCTCGATGGTTCTGAGGATTGGTGTAATGGCTGTTGGGGCTGAGCTGCTGGTGCGAGCCTGTCGTCGACTTGAGCAGAACCGCGGATGTAGTCGGAGGGGGATGGGTGGAGGGGGTGTAGTTGGAGAGAGAGAGAGGGTATCCGGTAGTCAGAGGAGAAATAAGAAGAAGGGGGAGAACAAAAGGACTTTGGAGGATGGGCCCAAACAAGCCGCTACGACATGGGACCGCCACGACTTTTGGGAACACACGGTGCTGATCCCTGTCCGGTGGCCGCTCCCTTGGTCAGGAGAGAAATACCATCCACTCCCGAAACCATTATTAGGACTAACGATGGAGGTCGTCAATGCAGGACGGTTGCTGAGTTCGCCGTACGTTGTTGTGGTCTCGACATTGAGCAGATTCCCGGACAAGAACCCAAACACCACTTTGTCCTTCATCACATCCACCTTTGATCGCTGCTCCTCTCTTCCCTTCCAGTCGATAGTGAACCGGCCTCGCTCAAGCACCCAGTTCAGCTGAGGACAGTCGTCTTCAGAGGCAAGCGTCCCGGAATTAGCGCCTTCATCCACCAAAGGTCGGCAACCGCTGAAGCAGCTTTGGCCGCACAAAGTGGGGGCCCTTTAACCAACCCACTAAGCCATGTTAACGAAGATAAAAGTCCTTTGGACAATGAAAAGAACTTCATTTTCAACATGGTGGTAGGCTGGTCCCAGGTAAGTGCTTCTGGGCGGATGCAGATGACATTCTAATTCTGGCCAGCAGACCAAATATCATCATTCTCGGCAGATATCAAGCCTACACAGACGAGGAGCAAGAAAAGACACGATGTGGAGATTATTCAACAGCTTTTGGTCTTCCATAGTTGGTCTTCAAGAGCGAAGCCACGTTCAGACGCCGACCAACCCACCGGCCAAAGAGCGAATCTGACTCGGGATCAAGTTCACATATCTGCAAAGTGCTTCAGAAAGAAGGATCGTCCTTTGGATTTCGCCAGCAGCTTGTCGACCTGCATAGTTCTGGGTATTCTTCAACGTCGCTTTGGCCTTGTGGTCCGTAACCTGCCCCGAAGAGCCCGCCATGGCGAGCGGCCGACTCGACGACCGGAGCCGATTCTAGACGGATAGCTCTAGTGGCAGCCACACACTCCGGAGCTAGGATACAGCGACGTGCTGCAACGAAGGGGAGACGCATGACAGGTTGCAGCTCTGGCAAGCGAAGCCTTCGACAGCGTTTACCGATCGATAGACACGGACCACTTGTGACTGGAGGCCCTTTTATATGGGGAATCCAGGACTCCTATACACTGTGACCCTTAGGCGGTATATAGGTCCAACCTAAGCACGTCGCTTTCCAGGATGTCAACGGGTCAGGCACTTGTGGTGGGCCGGAAGCTAAGGAATCCCCGTCAAGTACTCAAAAAGTCCCCCAAATCTTCGGGAAATCCGTGAAGAACATCATATTTAAGGACCGATAGGTTGTTGAAGCACTCTGCTTTGACCTTCAAGGTGGTGCTCTTCGAACTTCATCACGTGACATAGTCTGAGGTGGCCCGGGGCGTTTGCCCGCCTGTCATGGGACGGCACGCCCGCAAGCTGGGGAAGAGCATATAAGCTCGTGGCACTAGTCCCAAGACTATAACTTCCTTTTCCTGTTGCTGAAACCCTGTGCCTGGCGACGCCTCCACTCTCGAGTGGATGCATACTGGCAGGTGGCCTTGCCTCAATGCCAAATCAATTCGTCGGTTGTTCTTAGCCGTCGAACTTGCTGAGACGCTTTGATTATTGCTGTGTGCCGTCTTGGTCGAGCCATGGGTGCTCGAGAAACCTGCGAGGAAAACCAGCGGTTGGACATAGAACAAGTTTTTTCCCGCTATTCCCCTGAACCTAGCGCTTGGACAAGGGATAAAGTTAGGTTAATAGCGTTATGGAGTATCGGATTCGAACCGTAGTGCGCCTTTGCTGGCTGTGGTGTGTGGGTAGCTTCTTCAGAGAAATATTGCTCACCACGCCACTTGAATCTGAGAGCGTCCGTAGAGTCTTGCACGCCGAAATCAGCTGGATCCAATGGGACGTCTAATCAATGGGTGAAAGAGAGACTGCTGTTTCACCAAAGAGGTCTTACGGTTTCAGGGCGGCCCATATGGTCCAGTACGAAATTCGGCTGGTCGTGGAATTGGTTCTTGCCCGGCTTACTTGTCCTGTGCCGCACGACGCAGTTGCGGCAGGTATTGTCTGTGGGCTTTGAAGTATCGATCGTTGAGATGCTGGACCTGAGGAAGAAGGATATCTAGATGGCGGATTTCGCTTGAATTTCTCCTGCTGGATAGCTGCTACCGAAGAAGCAGAGGAAGGTCACCTAAACATGTCGATCCAGAGTTCGCTCATGGAGGGCATAGAGTCGGCGATGACACCGTAGAACGAGTTGAGAGATGTCGTCCGGCGGTGCGCTGCCCGCTTGTAAGTGATGGTTGGCGAACAATGCCCCTTTATCCAGGTACTGACTGACTGGTGTGTTGTTTGCGCAGGTGGTCCTCGGGCAGCAATTAGCGTGCAGCAGTGAGCAGAGGGGTGGTCCAGTTCATCGACATTGGTCATTCTCAGCTTCGCTATTAGCATCCAGGGCGTCTTAGACGTCTCCGGGACTGCAGTAACTCACCGAAGCGACATTAGGATGATGTTGCGAGGTGTTTGGTCAATCCACCGAGCGCGAGAGAACACAAAAGGGCTTCACTTCCCTCTCACCTTGCACTCCTCACTTTGATTCCCCCTCCTCACACCCCCTCCTCCCACCTTCCCGCTCCCCACCGTTCATCATGTCCGCTGAGCAGGCTTCATTATCATCCTCATCATCCTCCCTCTCCGTTAGTCGACTTCTCTCGACGATCCGGGGAGCGAAGTCAAGATTGCAGAACGAACGACCACGCACAACTCCCAATTCTGTCCACCCGCCTCCCCCTGCCATCTCTCACAACCTCCCCGCCCCAGAAGACATCACCTCTCGTCTAGCCTCCGATCTCGGTCTCGAATTCAGAGTCGCCCGCAAAGTCTCTCAAGTATACGTTGACAAGGCGGTCGAACTCCAATTCCTCTCACAAAAGAGGATGGGCTCCACCCATAAGAAGATCATTCGCACTGCTCGAAGTAGCAAGGCCGTGGCCGATGTCAATCAACTGCAAAACATGCTCCGCGACTCTCAGAAACGGTTTTACAAGAGGGACATCCGGTCGCTCCTAAAACAGACTACGGAGATGGCCAAGGCTTGCTACCCCAACGCCCGCGCACCCGAACTGGAAGACACTGAAGACGAAGACGCCACTTCTCCTACATTGAAGGCTCGAGGTAACAGTGCCGATGGTTCAGACGACGAAGGCGCAGACGGAGAAAGCGGCGGGGGCCCGGCAGACGCTGAAGATGAAAAGGCGCTGCAAGACATGAGTGTGGTTAGTGGGATTGTTCTCCTCTGCTGAGCCTCACCATTGATTTTACGCTCCCCGCCAGCTTTCTTCATGCATACTCACCAGGATGTACGAGAAAGGGCACACATTCCCGAGGCGTCATGAAAAAATCAAGCTGGCAGAGGCCACGGGCCTCACCTATCGACAGATAGGGATTTGGGTGAGTCCCTCTCCGTCTCCAGGTCATCCAGCCGGGGGGAAGCTGATCCCGCACCTGATCCCGCTTTCCAGTACTCCAACCGTCGAGAACGGAATCGACCTGGTCGGAAAAATGGGTTGGCGCCGTCATCATCATTCGCGGACTCTGTCTCGGCCGCTACTCGCGAGTCCACAGTTGAGATCTCAACGTCGGGCCGAGAGACCACTGAAGCCACGTCTCCCGTCGTTCAGCCCCATTTCGGTCTCAACCAACTCGACTTCAGCGACAATAGATATACCACATCACTGAGTAGAGCACAAGAGCTGCAACAGGACATCGATGATGATATGGTGGCAACTGAAGTCGAAGATGAGCTGGACTCTCCTGCTG
The DNA here is from genome assembly GCA_019633465.1 of Tulasnella sp. 417. NCBI lineage: Eukaryota > Fungi > Basidiomycota > Agaricomycetes > Cantharellales > Tulasnellaceae > Tulasnella > Tulasnella sp. 417. The sequence goes on along the minus strand of WSTY01000358.1, from coordinate 3,819 downwards.
GTCAGGATGGCTCTTTGGACGGCAGCCGGATAACGTCGATATCGACGTCCGCCTCAAATTTAGAGACCATGTTCGTCGCGGGCGACAGCCAGTCCAGCGTCGATTCGTATTCGGACCCGTGGGCGTCAGTGTTCGCCTCGCCGTTCGTCGACCTCCCCGCCGAGTCGTCTGCCAACGCACCAACCTTCGACTTTTCCTTACCCACCGAGACCCCCGCTGAACCTTCCTGCTCCACCGCCACCATGTCTATTGGCTTCCACGACTTGTCGTTCTTGCAGCAACCGCCGCCGACGATGAATGCGCAGTCGGCGGATTTCCTTGCCGGCTTCATGGCAGGTCAAGCAGCCTCGTCAAGCGCACAGTTCCTTACGCAGACCATGGCTGGGCCAAGCCAGCCTGTCTGGCAATCGACTCCACGAGCCTCCACTGGTGATTATCAAACGAGCCCTTCGACGCAGCCCCCAAGCAATTACCCGCCGTCCAGCAGTTATCTCCCCTACACTCCTCAGAATCAAGACGCAGCCGACATTCGACCATCGAAACGCCCGCGTGTTGGTGGCGATAGCGCTGGCCCAGGTCGTTTGTCTCCTGCTCGCCCCGGGGGTCCATCCAAGTCTCGCAACGCTGGTTTGCAGCAACGTCGCATGGCGATTGCAAACCAGTTGACAGGTAGCTCCCGAAGCCAAAGCGGTTCAGTCTCTCGAGGTCCCGGTCCCGCTCACATCGCCATCGCTCCTCGCCCGACTTCGACTGGCCAAACTCTCGCTCCCAGCCCCAATAACCCCAACCGGGGGGTCAAGCGAGCGGCTTCTGCCCAGAATCTGGCCCAACCGTCTTCTGCGACTGTCAATCCCATGCATCTGAATAACACTAGCCTCCGCAACATCAAGCCAATGCCCCAGCAAAGTGCGCGACGACTTCAGCCGTCACATTCCAGTCTAGTGCTACCTCGACCCCAACCAGCTATGGCTATGCAATAGTCTTACCATCCCGCTTCCCCTGCATGCCGAACTCTTTTCTCTTTGGTGTTCCTTCAATGATTACTCCCATCTAGTTATCTTAATTTGCTGTTACGGTCGCGCTTTCCATACCCAACTCATGCTCTTCTTTTCTACTTTTTCTGCTTTCACATCGCTTTGTTTTCTTTACCATTGCTACTACATGTATAACCGCAATCTGTATTCCCAGTGTCCCAATGAATATATTCGTCAAAGTCTAACAAAACAAGAGCTTTCATCGACGAGTCCGGCGTCTACTTGCGCCTTCTCCTTCGGCTACGGCGTTTGGCTGTGCATTCTGATTGGCCCGAGCCTCCTTCCAAACGTCAAAGAACCTGCGCCTGTCGGTGACATGGATTCCCCTGCATGCGGTTAGGTTCAGGCGTGTAAGGTGTTGGCATGCATCGATGATGGTAAACACTCCCTCATCTGTTGGCACGGTTGTCAGCAGACGCACAAAAGGACATTGTTCTGTGGAAGACCAACGCAACTTGTGAACCGCGTATCCCCCAAGGCCAGGGCCTCAAGGCTGGGGCAGGCTGCGATGTAAGTGGCTGCCTCGTTGTCGACGCTGGTATTGGTCAGTGTCAATGATTCGATACGCGGGGTTGGTGTCGGATTGACATCTGAAGTCACTTCTTGGTCGGGGAGAAGACCGCGAAGATCCTGAGACGAGAGGTTCGGGACGCCACCCAAGTTCAACATCTACTCAGCACAGTCCAAGGGTGGTAATGAGTGAGTTCCGACACCAATCCAGGGTTTGCGGTGTCAAATTGACCACAACATTGTGGCCGTAATGAGACAAGGGTTTTGTGATGTCAGCATTAATGCACTGCGTAAAAACAAAACAAACGGCGCTTTCTCGGCCCGGAGCTGACAAATTACTCACAGTGCATCGCCGGCCCACGCGGGCGACAAAGTCCGCCAAGGCTCCGTGGCCCTTCTTGCTCGTCAACCCAAGTTTGCTGTTACCCACCAGACTAACGTTCTCGAGTCTCGTCAGAGGCTCAAGAATGTCAGTCAACGCGTACAGCGCGCTGTCCGTCAACGTTAGCGAACCGTTGGTGCCAATGCTTCCAAGTTGGATGATTTCGAGGTGCGTTAGGACCGGAAGCTTTTCGAGTTCCATACGAGTAGTGTTGATTGGACATGAAGTTAACAAGAGTTTGCGAAGCCTTGTTAGGGATGATAGGCTGGCGAGACTCCGCACTTGAGTATAGGAAACATCGAGCGTTTCCAAGTTGGGGGTGAGCCTGAGGAGACTGGCCAAAGCCGAGTCGTTAAGACCAGTCTCTCTAAGCTTGAGCGACACGAGCTGTCGGAGTGGAACTTCTTCGGACGGTTCGGCGGAGGAAATCTCTTTCGCCCATGAAGATATTGCGCTTGAACTCTGGCCTCACGCGTGAGTGAATGCGAATCTCATATAAAAAGAGAGACACTATTCACCAGCTTCGGGATATTGGCCAACTTAAGGACCTCTAACTTCGGGCAAGCAATGAGGAGTGCACCGATAGAGCTTGCTGACGGGGTTGTGTAATTGAGGTTCAAAACCCTCAGCTCAGAGCATCGAGCTGCCGTCGCTACTGTCTTGGATCCCGCCTGGGTACAACCTCTACGATGTGCGCAACGATTCAGGACACGTTTTTGAGCTCTGGTGGCGTAAAATCTTACCTAAGGATTAGCGTCTCAAGCGCAGGTAGCTTCGATATAACCGACGAGAGCAGATCGTCCGAAGGTTTCTTCAAATCCCTCAACTCCAAATGAACAAGGTCGGGACAGTTATCCGGAATGGCGTGAAGGGTCAGGTTATTTACACCAGGAAGCTCTCCGGTGAGGGTGATCTCGGTGCCGCGAATAAAATGCTGACTCCCGATAGGTCAATTTAAAATAACAGAAGAAGAGCCAAATGACTAACAGCGACGAGAAGCCCATGAGTCAGATACGTCGGTATCTCCTTCCTGAGGACGCTGAACACTCGCGTCACAAGTAGGTCTGGGAGTCCCTTTAGCTGTCGACGAGTGCGCTCTCGAGACTCTTCATTCTCGTATAGTTGAAGTAGAGCTTTTGAAAATGCTCTCAGAGAGATCGAAACGAGTGACGGCACATCCCCTGAACGGGATTGCCTGACTGAAAGAGCGGTTGACGGTGAGTTACTAGGGGCCTGGTTGTCATATTCATTCTCGGCTCCAAATGAAGGAGACTGCACGACATGAGATCGCTTTTTTGGAGGCGCGGTGCCAGGATTACCACTTGCTTGTCGTTTTGACATACAGTCCGTGTGGTGGTTTTCCAGGAAGGGATGATGTGTTTGTCCGGCTTTGTCTGGTAGATCTTAAACAATGCGGCCAGGCGCGGGAATCGATGATGATTATGACCGGACGCGAGGTACCTGATCTGGGCGAAATCGTCATATGGGACACCGACTGCGCATCGGCCCTCCTACAGCAGCAAGCCACCATCGATAAACTGCAGTCTCCGCCTATTTCAACTGCCCAACCTTCAACACCCATCTGTACTCTGTCGACCTCCTAACTCGCACAGAATGGTAAGCCTACCTTTCCTTGAGGACCGCTTCCAGCACTCACCCTGACTTTTGTATTGCCCGCAGTCCTACAACCGTGACGACGATAACTCCTATGGTGGCGGAAACCAACGTAATGACATCAGCGACTCTGGAAGCTACTTGAACCGCAACAACCGCAACGACAATGACTCGAGTAGCTATAACCGGAACGACTCGAGCTCTTATGGTCGGAACGATTCCAGCTCGTACGGTCGCAATGATGATACCGGCAATCGTAACACCAATGTCAGCGACTCG
>WSTY01000357.1:0-21659 GCA_019633465.1 Tulasnella sp. 417 | reverse complement strand
GACCGACATTCTGGTGATGGTACAGCTGCCCGTACACCGCTGTAGATCTACGTAGAGTGGCCCGAGTTTTCCTGATGGCTTGATAGGATCGGGAGGACCCGAGGATCCGTTGCAACCGAAGAACATCACCGCGATTCATCATATATCCGGGTGAGAAATTTTCTTCCGCTCTTGTGTGTCGTGGTAACATTACTGAAAGATATATGAACCTTGCAAGTATGAACTACTCCGAGACCGTAATGAGCACAGCCCCAAAGCGCCAATTAAATGGGAGCGAACTGTATATTACGGTCAGCTCCACTACCTCTTGGACTTTACTATGCCGTCGATGCTCTTAAACAAAAAGCGACATGACCAGGAACATCACGTCCTCGCGTTTGTTACACCTTGCAAAACGAACGGACGCGACGCCCCGGAGGGCCTAGCTTGACAGCCCTGCGGGGAGATCTCCTCCACGATTCATCGATCTCAACTCTATCGAGTGCGCTGTGGGCCGAATTAAATCGAGAAACGCGTGGTTCATCGTCGATCGTAGTGCCGGGCTTGCCAGAACATCATTCATCGATGAGGACGCCTCGGATCAATAGGATTAGCGCTATATTGCATTCGCTACTCGTTTTCTGGTTATATATATTCGTTTCCGTGTGCCGGATTGTCTCGCGCGGGTGAATCTCTGGCATGCAATAACTTTACTGGTGCACCGCTTCGCCGAACGGGACACCTGTGATCAAGCACGGTTGACCAGTACACGCCTATTGGGGAGTGGTTGCGATTTTGGCCAGCTGGCCAACCCAGGATGCATTTTCCCGGGTGAGCCGGTGGCATTTCGGCCTTGAGCGGTGAACCGAGAAATTGTACTAGGCCAGATTTTCTACAGTGGTTCGTTGTAGCAAGCTCGGTTCTGACTCTTTCCTGTACGTTAGTGTGTATTCTGATAGGTGATTAGAGAAGATATACATGGTCGATTCCCGCATCACTGGGTGTTTATAGATTCCGACCGGCCCCTCCTTCACCGCTCGTTTCATCGGCGTTGCTATTCTCTGTATCCGTGTTCTCGGCACTGTGATCGTCGCCTGCGTGTGCCATTGTGTATGACCCTCTGTTCTCTATCCGCCCTCATGCCAATATCTTTTATCTTCGGTCCTTGGCCTTCCGTATATAGCAAATCCAAGCAATGAGTGAGCGGTGGGGGATTTGTTCTCCGAGTTGTGTGGTAGTCTAATTTGCCCTGTCCCCGAACCTGTCGAGAGGGCGGGATGGGGGATGAGGGGGTGAAGTTGTGGTTGCACGATGTCTACACAATTCAGGTACACCGAGCAAGGTGCAGGTCAGCCGTGAGGCTGAGCTTCTCAAGTCTGAAAGGAGTAGCGATAGCCCACCCTTCGAGACAGCACACCAAGCGTGGGACTTCGATGCAACGGGCATTTTGGTTGCCCTGGCTACCCCAACTTGCGGCGTCGCGGGCGAACGACAGAAGGGTTGCTCCCCGTTCAGGCGTCTACTTTCTGTCCTTGCAAGGGACCACTCCGAAAAGAGGCGGTGTATTGCTTATGGTGCCGTTTTCTAGCCAGCTTGGCGAAATACCCAGCTCTAGTACTGGGACGAAGGCCTCGCGTTCGCCCGGCGAACTTCGCCGCCGAGACGCTCGCCCCTCGCTGAAGGGGGATTTTACGACAGATTTTGTCTCCTCAAAACACAGCGTCCTTGCTGTATTTAAATACCGATGAAATACGCTGCTCATGCATATTCACCGGGTGCCCTTCGACAGTATTGTGAGCGAGTAGTGTCATGAGGGTTGCCGTCAACGCAAGAGTCCCCAAGATAATTATTCCTCATGAAGGCCCAACCCCAAAGCTCATAGTTATTCTGCTCAGCTGAGAACCCAAAAATGAATCCCTACCATCCTGAGCGTTGGGGGGTGGGTTGTCCTTGCGAAGACAGACGAAGTAGTGATTGCCAAGTCACATGCGCAATATCTCTTATACAATTCACATATGTGTCACTAGCGATGCATAGCATCATCTTAGCTAGATGTTTCGGCGCGCTCGGAAGGTGCAATGCCGAGGTCAACAAAGACAGCTGATTGGCTACTCCGACTATCACACCAACCGTGGGATGTAGATGCACGGCGTTTGGATTTGCGAAACAGGTAGATAGGCCTGGGGGTTGGCGAGCCCGGCTAACAAACAGCCTTGGAACCACATACATATAAGAGCCCATACCTTAGATTGATGATGTGGCCAGAGGAGTAGAGTATCTCCATAACCAAAACCCACCCATATGCCACGGAGACCTTAAGTCGGTGAGTCCAGTTCCCTCATGAAATGGACCTGATAAGCTGATACCTATCCTATGGAGATTAACATATTGGTGAACTCAAACTGCCGCGCGTTAATTACGGACTTTTGCTCTGCTCGTCGTCTAACCGAAGCGGATTCTGATCTAAAAACGGAGCAGATCGGAAATGAACAGCAACCCGTAACACGCCTCGAAGCAGGATTCTGTGCCTCCGCCAATACCATAATTCTGACGGGCAATGAATTTACCCTTCGCTGGGCGGCTCCAGAGCTGCTGAATGATGAACTGCCAACAGTTAAGATCGATATATGGGCGTTGGGATGGATATGTTATGAGGTAATTCCCGTCCTGACGGTATTTAGAGGACAGGCTAAAAGTTTTGGTGACTAGATAGGTTATGACCAATGCCATTCCATATGAAGGCATCACTAAAGACGCCGTGATTATCAAACAAGTCATCCAAGGGAACCTTCCATCCATCACCGACGATGTCCATATGCCCTTGATGCGGCAACTTTGTTGCCTTATGTCCGAATGCTGGAGCACCGACCCCAGCCAGCGACCAACAGCCACAAACTGTCGAAAGTCGTTAAATTGGATGATGTGTTATTCCAGTATGATGCTGTATCAATGCGGCTGACTAACTAATGTCAAGCCAATGATTGTTCCCAACCTAAGCCCGACCAGAGCAAAAGTGGCCCCCGATGTTCGCTCTCCTCGGCTCCTTCTTCAGCCGGGCTAGATGCACCGACAGCAGGGTGACTATACCAACGCTTCAAAATTCTACAGTGAAGCCCTGGGCATCTTTACCGATACTGGCAACATCAAAGGCAGAGCAGACACCCTTCGGCGGCTCGCGGAGGTGCACTGGCTTCAAGGCAAAGCTAACGAAGCGATCCCATTCTACTCCGACGCATTGGAAACTCTCACCAACCTCAACGACAAACCCATGAAAGCAAGCGCTCTATGGGGTCTCGCCTATGTGTATCAGCTACAGAAAAAGTACACCAAGGCCACCACGCTCTACTCCGATGAGTTCGAAATCTATGCCGACCTCAACGACAACCAAGAAAAAGCGCTCGCTCTATTTGGCCTCGCCGATGTGCATCGGGTTCAAAGAGATTACGTCCAGGCGGTCGAGTTCTACACCTATGCCCTGCAACTCAACACCGAGATGAGCCACCGACAAGGGAGGGCCTCTGCCCTGTGGGGTCTGGCTGAGGTCCATCGGCTTCAAAACGAGTATGATCCGGCGATGGCGTTCTACACTGATGCACTGCAAATTTATACTGACATTGGTGACAGTCGAGGGAGAGCCTTCGCTCTGGTTGGTCTCGCTCGAACGAATGGTGGTCAGGGCCACTATAACAAGGCAATCGATCTTTATGAACAAGCAGCTAAGATATATGGGCAGATTGGAAACGTTGGCTTAGCAGATAGTGCTGTAGAGTGAGCCGCGGATGCCCGCCGACGGGTAGAGCTTGATTAATGAGTCCACATTATGTAAATTTCGGAATCCAAACGAGACTTTTCCAATGGTGTATAGTGCACGCATCTCATTGGTTATAGCGCCACATATCTTGTTGTGAGGACCTTCGAGTACAGTAGACATGGACTCCTACCCCCAAAAAAGACCGCATTACCACAAAATTCCACCCGCATATTGACCGCTAATTTTTTGAAGCGGCCACCGTGGAGGCTACAATAAGTAAAGGTCTCGTGGTGGTGGGAGGTCAAGAGTTCGGCCTTGGGGGATGCTGCCTGGCCCGGGAATATGGCCAGGCGACGATTGGCACCGGGGGGGGGAGACAGATGGCGGGGGGGGGGGGGCTTCTTAGAAATCGGCGGGGCCACACCAGACAGTGTAACTGTTGGACGTGCCGGTCGTCCAACGTGATGGGGCGGGGGCGGATGCCGGGGGGGGGGGGGATCGGAAGCGCTCCCCGGGGCATCTCTGACCTGCTTTGACTCTTGAATGCGGGTAATTGACCGTCCCTGCTCTGCTATCGGGAATCATGGAGATATGGAAGGGCGTTGGGCTAGGGCAAAAACGACCCCCGTGGGCACCCACGACCAATACCTGGATGCTGCCCGGTCCGGAAGCGCTCTGGGGGGGGGGGGGCTTTGACTTGCTGCGATTCCTGGATGCGGGTAATTGTCCGATGCTTCTTTCCTATTACGGATCCCGGAGACATGAAAGGGCGTCGACGCTGGAGCCGAAACCAACCCCCGTGGGCACCCACGACCCGACCCGGGGGCTGCCCGATCTTGTAGAGTCGCCTGAAACCCGCCAGACAGGATCTTTTTCCGTGTCAGAAGGGAATTAGGGGCTCCGGATTGGATGCGTGACTGGGGGACTGCCCTCGGGGTGAATCACTGCCTTCACCTGGGGGCACTTTATCGGGGTGTTCCCGGGGGCATCTCTCATTTGCTTCCGCTCTGTGAAACGGGTGATCGCTTGACTTGATTTTACTGTTAGCTATCCCGAAAAGTGGATTGGGCCAGTGCTTGCGGCAGAATCACATCCCGGTGGCAATCCACGGTCGATATCTGGGGGCTATCTTGACGTTGTCGGATTGTCAATCGTTCGAGGCGCACTAAGCTGATAACCTTCATGGCCAAAAGAAACCTAGTAGATTGGGAATTGTCACGCGAAATTTGATGCGCCACCGGGGCAATCCAGCGCCGTCACCCCGGGGCATTCAAGGAGGTCAAGCCTTTACTTGTATAGTCGGCTCTCCGCCCCGGATTTGAATCAACCCCGTGGCAGATAAGCTCTTTCACCCCCCAGTATGTCAGCCTTCAACCCCTAAAGGCTGGCCTCCATGACGTCTTGATCAGACCGTGGCCTTTTTGAACCTGTTCTCAGTTCGCTGACGGGCTAGAGCCAGAACATAGCCCACTCTAACTAATCTACTACGACTGGTGCCCTTTTGTAACACCCTCTCTATCCTGACTTCTAAATCCGTCCTTAAGACTTGCGTTTCGCTCCGGTCTGACCATGTAGGTACAATTAGTGTTCCCACCGGTTCGGTTCGGTTGTTGAACCAGTTCGACCCTCGAGCAAAGTCGGTTTACGGTTCTGGCTTCGAGCCGAACCGAACCGAGCGAGAACCGAACCGACCGAACCGGGTTTGGAACCGGCTCCTCCCGAACCGACGGCAACACTGGGTATAGTAACAGTAGTAGCCCACGCAAATAAAAGTAGTGACGTTCAATTTGTGGCTACAGCTATTCTCATTTTTCTTGTCACTGACGCGCGTTTTTTTTTTCTCAGGCGCGCCTCGTCTCCGCACGTCGCCCTGCTCACCTCTCGGTGAGTAGAGCCCAAAGAAAGTAGAGAATCGGTAAATCGTATGATATAAAATAGAACTACCTATGTACGATATTTGAAACCAATCGAAGGGGAAAGGCATGAGAGGTGAGGTTAGGATGAGTGGGTGCAAAGAGATTTTGAACATGACCAGGTCCTCGGCCAACATGACGCCGGTGACACCCTATTTCTACTTACATTCTTTTGAAATTTGGCAAGTGATCAGGTCTAGTAGGTTTCATAAGATATACAAGTTTTCTAATTTATATGGGCTATACTCGCCGAGAGGTGAGCGGGGCGACGTGCGGAGACGAGGCGCGCCTGAGAAAAAAAGGCGCGTCAGTGACAAGAAAAATGAGAACAGCTGTAAAGCGGGGTTCGTATCATGATATATATAAGGTAATCAAATATCTTTCCAACGATCCTTCCCAACAACCTCTCCGAACTGTTCCGATGCGTCTTGTGCTAAGCCGATGTAAAGGGCAGTCTGACGCGATGCATATGCAGCGTACCCTCGCACTTCTGGGCTCATCGCAAACCATTGATCATCGTACATAGGAGGAGCATCACCATCACATGCTTGTGGTGCATCCATGTCGTTACCTCTCTTTGCCCACATCAATGCAGTATTCCGGAGAGAGAGGTATGTCGCACGCATCTCGCATTCCAGGATGCGCACTTCTTCGGTCCAACGCTCCGTAGCCGCGATCGCATGAACGAAGTCAAGGCGGATGACTAGAGAGCTATCAGATCGCAGTCTTTTATTTAGATAGTGACAGAAGTTGACCCACATTCGTTCTTCCACTCATCAACTACCTGCTCCAAAGTGCTTCTCGCCGCCAGCGAGTCGCTGTTCTTCTCCGAGTCGTCCATAATCTCGATATCCAAATCTGACCTTGTGAGCGGACGAAGCGTCCAGATCCATGGCAGCCTGGAGTTAGTACGTTTGTACCCCTTTGAATCCCTCCAGGCGCTCAAAAGAACCAGGTCTGAACGCTGTACAGGATGAAGACCGAACCTTTTGGCCATATCTGGAGCTCGTTTGGCCAGCCATTTATAGCAGGTATCGTAAGCGCGAACTGCTTCTGTGACCCGTGCTACGCTGCTTCGAAGACCTGACACCCGTCTCGTCGTCTTTTGATTGGAATTCTGAGACTTGACATGCCGAGTCCAAAAGGACTGAAGTGCGAGCGCGTCCCTCAATTTGACGACCAGATCATAGGCTTGCCCCACACGGAGTTGTAATTCGACAGCGAGAAGCTTGGCAAGCCCGAGGTGCTCGACCTCTTCAGGCGTGAGCCTTGATGGGAGGAGGATGACGTCTGCCGAGGGGTCCTTTGCCTTCGAGGCTAGCGAGTTGAGCTGTGGAGCGACGATGGAGAGGAGGCTGTAGTGCTTCTCTAACCCTGCTGTAACTTGCTTGGTCAACTCGACTATTCGGCCTCGAAGGCCGGGAGTTGGGTTGGAACTTTTGGCCAGATCGTCCTTTCGTTGCCGAAGTCTCGCTCTACCCACAGGCAAAACTCAGCTTAGAAATTAAATGAGGACCAGATATACTTACTGCATTGCCTCCAGGTTTAATGCCTTGCACATCAAATCGACATCCGCGACTTTTGCCGACCCTAGTGAGCCGCGAACGATGCCAGAAGTCTTCGATTCTGCATCTTGCATTTGGCGGGCTAGGTCCTTCTGTGATAACCCTAGGCGAGACGCAATTACAGATTACTTGGGTGATCACAATACTTGGTGAGTATACACGTACATCGAAGGCGATTCGGGTCTTGCAAAAATTGTTCGCCACCAGCGGAGAGGTACTCGGCCTCCAGTTCCGCGGTGGTTTCGGCTCCCAGACTGGTTTTGAGATCGTCGAGCTCTGATATTACCATATCGAGTGACTGCACGGACCTCGTATAAGCAGATCTAATAGCCCGGACTTTGCGGTTAGGAAGGGACCAGATGTGAGTGAAGATGGTCTCGATATTCCAACAAGACCGTACCTAATCTCAGCATTTTCTGCCAGTTCCAGTCGTTAAAGTGTTCGGAGAGAGTTTCGATCCTATTCCCAGCACTCATTTCTCGCGTGCTATACCGGAGCCAATTCATCTCCGCCCAAACCGTTTCAACACCTTCCCCACAAGTCCGACCAACATACTTGGTGTAGTTCAGAGAGTTCTTAGCCGCGCATCCTTCGTCGTGTGACTCTTGATGAAACTTGTTGACGCAAAATACGATATTGATATCTCCTTGTCCAGTAGGGATTAGGACGAACTTGCAACTTGAGTCGCAGCAACGAGACTTGAAGTTAATGCCGTACTTGCATGCGATGTCGTATGTGATCACAAAGTACCGCAGGCCCGCAGCATAAGAGTAATTTAGGGGCCCCGCAAAGCAGACATCGGCATAGCGATACCTGTATTAACGTGCCCAATGTCAAGAGGATCCTCGACTCCGGACAAATAGCAAACGCGCACCTCTCGCCCTTGTGGAAATCGATCACTCCGTTCGGGCAAATAAATATGTGCCGACACGAAACGCAAAAAATGCCGGTGACATCGAGTGATTTGGAACCTTCGGGTGTATAACCAGGGTCTCCAGCCATAGTAGTACAAGCACTTTTTTTCTGACCTTGAGGTTCATCTGCAGAGGTGTTTGTTTCGCTCATGTATTGGTCGAATCGCCACTCTGGCACCCAGAATCCTCCGTCACCAAGGAATGACTTCTGGGTTTCCGAAGGAGACGATATTGAACGCTTAGCTAGTCGCTGTAACTTGAAATTTCCATCGCCCCCGAGAAATCGCACATAGTGGAGTTGCCTAGAACTCAGCGAGTCAGAGATCAAATATCATATCCTCAATTTTAAGAAGAGCTTACGTCATTGGATCCTTTTCCCAGTCTGGAGGTAGGTTCTCTCCTGGATGTGGACAAGCAGGGCACTTGACGCAGAGCTCACCATCCGCTAAGGGCAGAGTATATTCCCTCCTTCCGGCTCTCATATGCATAGAGAGAATACGGTATTGGCGAACTGCGATACGAAACTGATCATATGTTGTCTATAACGGGAAAATGAGTATCTGAGTGACAACGCAAGGTACGGAGCTCACCGAAATGCTTCCTTTCAAGTCATCGGCACTTGTGAGATCAACCAGAGCATCATAGTATTCTTTCAGGCTCGTTTTCCCGCGAAGGTTGAAACAGCGCTGGTGACGTAGGACCTCGATTGTAAACCCTGTCTGAGGTTTTATCTCTGTTGCGGGCCAAATGTCGACATCAAGGAGCTGCTCCCAGAGCTCCTTTCCACCACAGTTACATGGAAGTACGCTAATCCGGTGCTGACCTGTGGTGTGTAATATCGTCATTGCGAAGGCGTCGCTCTGGTGCGTTTCAGGGCAAAGACCACCATTGTGACCTAGACCGACTACGAGTCCAAGCGATCGGAGAGATACTCGTTTGAAATACCCAAACCGTCGTGGAACGTGTTGCTTCCAAGAATCGGGAATGGACGTATCACTCTCCTTCTCCACCCATGCCTCCGGCCAGTGAAATGGGAGATGCCCATGCGAAGAGATCATGCAGGGTCCGCATAAAATCGGGCGACCGAAGCATTGTTTACATCGAAAGAATTGAGGCGAAGAGGAGTTGTTGGTGTTGTGCGTAATACATTGAGTGTTTGAACAACGCAGAGGGAGATTTGAGGGGGCTTTCGCGGCGATGAGCTTAGGGAGATAGTGAGGTCGTACAAACGTTTGTTTGGGGGCGGTTGGTTCTTGGGGCTCATGTCTCTCATCTTCTGGGGTCTGGTAGTCCGAAAAGGTCTTGATCAAGCACAAGCAAGACTCAAGACGAGGTGGAATATCCTACCATGGTTGACAAAACGACATTATCCAATGCCGCTTCGATCTCCGCGAACTCAAGGTCTTCATCATGGTCCGGGGAGTACACCAGTTCGGCACAATCTTCGGCGAGCGGTGGTTCAGATGAGGGAATGGGTGAGGACTGGCTGCTTGAGAATACGTCCTCCGGGAGCCATATCTGCTGCGGTTGTTGGTTGGGGGTGCCTGACGATGAGCGGGTCCGTATGTTGTCGAAAATTGCGACACGGGGCTTGCCCCTGTTCAGGTTTTGGGGTGGCCCATTGAATATCGGCAACTGTAGAAAGTTCTGGGCGGGACTGGAGGCGGTCGAGGACGGTGATGAGGCGTCTGAGAAAGGAATGGATAGAATTCCTTTTTTTTTTCCGCCACGGGGTTTCGATGCGGACGGCGCCTTTGTGGGCGACACAGAGCGAGTAGATTTCGTCGGGGAAGGCACTCGTGTGGAATCTGCTTTAGGCATCGTTGGTCTAGGATGGAATCACGCCCGTAATGATGGCAGCTGGGGTGGGAATTACGTTCTGAAGAGTTCATAGACAGAACGCGCCTGGGGCGCCGCTCGGCACAACGTACTAAATTAGGAAATGCCTGAAATGGTCACACGGTTAACGAAAGGAATCGGAGCTCTGGCTATGTCAGCAACATCAGCGATCGGTAATGCGACGCATACAGGCGACAAAGAGGAGACAGAAATCTAACTAAAAGACTTCCCTAGCCGATTCAACCACGAATGACGTCACTATTGAACTTGAGGGAAGCTTCTCTGATCCTGGCTGCCGTCTCAATGAGACTACGAAGATGCTTGCGTGCGAAAGGGACGCGATCATGGCGCCAAAGTACGTCCTCCGAACCCTCGATAGGTGCTTTTCCCTAGTGAAAGGGCGTTTTAGTGACTTCGTTAGGAGTGAGGTGATCTTATCCTCACGGTGCAATGAGCAGCAAATTTTTCGGGATCGCTCAGGAACACCGATAAAAAGTGACCAGGGTAAAGGCCGCAGTCATACGAATTCGGCTGCTGGGGCATCTTTGAGCAAGATGAGCATCAGAAAAAAAACCCCTTCACGGAAGAGTTGATTTTCGACTTACCCGAGGCATGTGCACTGTAATATTTAGTAGTTCCTTTTCACGAAGGCGACGGCCGAGAGAAATTTGTTTGATGATTCTTCTGACACTTGCATCCGGTTCCTTCGGTTGCATCTCAGCCATCGAGTTGAGAATTAAGGCAGTTGTGCGGACAGGGCCGAGGGGGTTGATGTCGAGGAGGAGATCCGACGGCCAGAGTATGATGCAAAGAAAATAATGATTGTTGTTTTCGTTTGCAGGGAAGGCGATATATTTGTATTCGAGGGGGGAGGGGGCGTTTTTGTGGCGCAAAGCACCCGGACCGGGATGGCCAATTGTACGAAGGCCCCACGTATCGCAGTGAAGAGCAACCAGGTCCATACCGCGACCAGGAGTGCCCTCGACATATGCATTTGCGACCTCGTAGCAGAAAAACGTGACTTGGTTTGACGAAAGCCATTGATTGCTTTCAAGCCTAGCAAGCCATTGTTTTTCAATCATGGCAGGGGCAGACGTTCCGTAGAATCGTATCAATGCCACGACATCCCCATCGACTGCCTCTGCGATGCTTCGACCCGATTCTGGAGGGGTCAGGCGAATCCTATCGTAGGTCCAAGGTGATTTCTCTCTTGCTTCTCGAATCGTTTGGGGGGTTCGATCTGCGTTATCGAGCCTGGCGATCTTGTTGGGAGGGCTGGTATCGTTTGCTTCGGCCTTTCTCTTGGCGGAGGAGTTTGGGGCGGGTGAGGGATTCATGATGAAGCCGGTTGTTTGATCGTGACGAACTGCCGAACAGGTGGCAACGTCAGGGTTACGTGAGAGTGTTTCGGAGTTCCCAATACCCTCCGAAGAGGCTTCATCTTTTATTTAGGGAGATCTAGGATCGTTTTTACATTATCTACAGGATCATCTAAACACATCGATTATCTAGTCTGCTCCAGTTATCAAACCGTTCGCTCGCGCCCCACCCCTTGCTGAGCGAACAACTAGGCTCGTCGGGTAAAAGACATATCTTCATCGTCTTCCGGATAGAACGTTCCTTGTTGATAGGGTGCTAGTGTTGACCGACCTAGATATACTTCCGGGCGAATGATTGTCCACAAAAAGGCCGCGTGTCGGGGGGGCATCCCTCGGTCGAGCAGCACCCTGATGAACGATTCCCCGTCGTGATTGTAGTCCATGTAAGCGTTTGCAATGGCGACCACACTACCAGCACTATAGTAGTGCATATGTAAATAGTTGATCGCATGGCGACCAAGGACCAATTGAAGACCGTAAGTGTATTGAGTAACGGTCATTGAGGCTGCTCGAAGGTGGACTCTGTAGTTCCAAGTATTCTCGTCTGCAGTGATATGTAGCCCCATAAGTCCAGAATCCAAACTAGAATTGGCGGGGATGTACATACCTGCAACTCCCATAAGCCCCTCGCTGGATGGCACCATCGCTAAGGGGATCGTCAGATTAGAACCCGGTTGCATGTACTGGAAAATGCCTACGATCGAAATCATAGTTATCAGGCTCAGTCTCCGTCCCCCTACTCTCTCCGGCATCGCTGACCGCTTCATTCGTGCCCGAGTCGTCTAAGAGACTCGTCTGAGGTTAGATTAGAGATAGCGTGGCGCACATAGTCCACTTACCAGTTGAGGTAACGTCCAATGTTGTAGGGCCCGCTGCGGGTGGATGGTAAACGTTCGAGAGAATTGAATCCTCGATCCAGTGCGAATGATCGGTGGAAGACCAGACGCTATAGTCTGTGCGATTATCCCGGCTTTCTAAATTGCTAACAGCGGGATGCCGGTGGGGAGTGGAGGATAGTGGTATTTCTGAGGGAGGTGGTCTCGATGGGGAGATTGGTAGACCCCCAAGGGTGGCCAATGGAGGAGAGGGAAGAAAGGGCGAATTCCTCACACTTAAAGATGACAAGCGGCTTCCCTCTGCACTAGGGCTCTGATCGGTCCCCCTATTTGTGGTAGTAAGGTCGGTAATAGGGACGACACCGTTTGTTGGCCCAAGACTGCTGTGCGATACAGAGTTGCGATCCAAAGAGGCTTGAGGTTGCCCTTCACTCAGTGTCAATCGACCAACTAGGGATTCGATCTGGCTATTGCTCTGAGACGGGGGGGTCGCTCTTGGTGCACCTGGATGGAACGCCAAACATGTGAATCAGCCTCGATATAATATCAGACACCGAGTAGTCATTACCGAAGGAGTTTCCAGAGGGCGTCGCTCCCGATAGATAGGGGGGTGGGGGCCCTTTCCACGAAGAAATTAGTGGTCCACCTAATGCCAATTTGGTAGAGTGCGGTGTCCCTACCGTGTTGAAGCAAGCTAGTGGAAGAGGAATCCTGAACCCATGAAGCAAGGAGATTGATAGGAATCTGGGCCCAGTCGACGGCCGCTGTCAAAGATGGGAACGCGCGGTGTTCAGCACCGCTATACCCATTGACCTGGGCGTTGGCCTCCTCCCTAAAATGGTGATACGGGTAAGCGATCGCCCTACACAAATTAAAGTAACGACAAACCATGTCTTGTAGACACCTGGAACCCGACCGACTCGAACAGCGTAATACCGAGCCATGGAAAAGAAAGAATGTAAACGAGTCGAGAAAGGAAGATAGAGTTGACAGAATGAGAACGATTGGGGATCGAATGCGAGATACGGATTTCCTCCTGCCTCATAGCCCGTATAAATACACTAGCAGCACGACGCATCCTTGAGGTACTTGATTGACGTAGCAGCTTTTTATTACTCAATTACTCCAAGAAGGTTACTACGTTCTGAACCGCCGTCTTGGTGCTGAGCTTTACTCGGTATCTGATGCCCGCCCACACGGATTGGCTAGTCAGTTTTGACTCGCGAAAGACCTAATAAGATCCTAGTTGTATTTTTAGCCTGTACAGCTCAGAGACCGAGCGAGCTTCTCGGCAGGCTTGGCGCGCAAACCTCCACTTCCATTGGACAGAACCGGCAGGATCAGGAAACAACACAAAACCGTTTGCTAAAAATAGGCTGGGGGCAGTATCGGCGGTATGAATCACCTGCCGGATTTGTTCATTTCGTGGCTACCAGCCCCCACAATCACATTCTCGGCACCTCCCCCCCGGTCAGATTGCCTTCGACTTTCGACACCCCCTCCTCCTCCCCACTCCCCCTCCCTACTTCTAAAAAGTCAGATATGGATCTCCCTATACAAACTGTATCGACTGGTGAGTGCTTTTCCAGCGGTTCGTTTGGTGGGATCTGACACGGCCCCGAATTACCTTTTTTTTGGGGGGGGGGGTTCTGTTTTGCCTTTATTTTCTCGATTTTATTCCCGACTATTTGGTCGACCTACTTCACCTACTTCTTGGCCTTAAAACCTTCGTATCAGCAATACTGGTTACAGAAGACTTTGGGGTAGAGGATGTCGCCGATGTATTGCCTGGTTTGGAGCTATCTCCCGCGATCCAGGCTGGCCTGATTCGGTTTTGGGATCCAATCTTTGCGGCGCAGGTTTTCCAGAAATGGACTCCTGCAAGCGAAACATGGATTGAATACCTGGGAAGCAGCGAGGACGATACCGCATCCCTTAGCCTCATGCTGAAGGTATTATCGAAGGAGGAGATCCGGGACTACATATCCACCATTGGAAGTAAACGCGGCGTCTCTCGACTTGCCCAACTGATGAGAGCCTTCGGCGCTGCAAAGCTCCTCTCATCCACTCCCCTCACATCAGAAACCCCATCGGCAACCTCTCCAACAACCGATCCCGCACACGTCGCCAAGCCTCCAAACACTTCCCCCGACTCTACCGACACCATCAATCCTTCGCCTCTCAGGAAGGTTGACACACTCTCCAGCACGTCCCCCAACTTGCCATCGACTGCCGATCGCGTGCACACGGCCAAGCTTCCGACGCCCTCCCCCGAGTGTATCGACACCGTTACGCCTTCACCTTTCGGGAAGGCTGAGACTCTCTCCAGGATGCACCCCGACTTACCATCGACTGCCGATCCCGCGCACACCGCCAAGCCTCCGATCCCCTCCCTCGAGTCTATCGACACCGTTGAGCCTTCACCTTTCGGGAAGGCTGAGACTCTCTCCAGGACGCACCCCGACTTACCATCGACTGCCGATCCCGCGCACGCCGCCAAGCCTCCGACCCCCTCCCCCAAGTCGACCAACATCAGTCACCTTCCACCTCGCCAGAACATTCCTAATAGCTCTAAAACGTCCCCCAGCCTGCCTTCGATTCCCCCGCATCACCAAATTTCTACAAGCGCCAACGGGATACCCGTCGATAGGCCCCGCGAGACAACACTCGGGCAACCCGCCCTTCCCTCGAACACCTCGAGCCCCCAATCCCAACCTCTTGCCTTGCATCAAACACGAGCACATCGCCAACCCACACCTCACCCCAGCCCAAGTAGCGACGAAGGCTCCCTAGGTGCTCTTCAGAAAAATTCGGTCGAGGAAAAACAGATGGAGGGGATTCATGACTGGGACCCACAGGGCGTTGACTACGGTGGTAGTTGGCCCCTAGGAGGAGATTATCTCGATGACGGCGAAGATATGGCCGACGGGGGGCCAGTCGCTCCCCCGGAGAAGCGCAGGGCGGCAGACGAGTTCGCGGACGAACCCTCAAACAGTGAGAATGGTGAAGACTCTCCAAATGGCGGCTGTCAGGACGATAGCGATGATGAGGGAGGTGGAGAAGTCGATATCATGTGCGAAGATGAGGAGACGCGTCCCGAAGACCTGCTCCTCGAGGATGAAGGGTCGGATGAGGGGTCGGATGAGGGTTTCGAACGGTCGTTAAATCCTTGGGCGTGGTCTCAGAGCAAGAACGATGAGAAGGTCCAAGCTTGGGCGCTGGAAGATTTGATCCAGGAGGATCGCTTGAGCACCGCTGCTGCAAGGACTAAATGGATGTTTGAGGCGCGTCTTGGCAGTAAGGAAATCCTCACTCATCCTGATCGATGATGATTCTAACGAATATTTGACAGAGATGGGCGAAGAAGCATACGAATCCCGTCGAGAAAAAGAGAACGAAGCATTTATGGGCATACCTCTAGCTTGCCGGGATGCGGTCGGGATGGTATTCTACAAGGATAGCAAGTTAGACTGGGAAATCCGGGTTTTCTTGGCCCCTGCCATGTACAAGTACGTTCTCATGAAGCTCGAGGAGGAGAATTCCGCGAAGATTGGAGACGATGCGAAGGTCAAGAAGATTAAAGACGAACGTACCGAGCTATTGGATTCAACAATGGAAAAACTATTCGACCGATTCCCCGATTGCCACCCTAACCACGATCTAAGGCAGATCAAAAAGCACTTGGGTTCGAAGGTAGCAACGAGGTATAAGGCGGTGAGTATCCTTTAATGTACTATTTCAACTGGTAGAGCACTCAATAAGTTCTATTACCATAGTCTTTCCGCAACAAGTTCACGTCCGATGCTGGGCGGATGAGGGTCAGCTACCTGAAATCTCTCGGAAAGGACACCCCAAGTTCATCAAAACTCTCGGCGTCAACTCTTCTCGATATTTTAGGGAGGAAGCGACACTACATCGCGTTTCATCTCTGGGGCGGTTGCATAAAAGGGGGTAAGAAATTGTGCGAGCCCGAGATCGAAAAAGAACTGGAAGCTTGGAGGAAGAAGAATCCGAAGGCAAAGGCTGTGGAAGTCTCACGTCGCCGTATTACTATCGTTCACTCGGTCCGTTTCAAGCTATTCGGTCTGCAGGATGAGGACGTCAAAAAGCTGTGGTCGAAGCGTGCTCAGACTCTTCACATTCCGAAAACACCTGAAGAAGAGTGAGTGGTCTCCATGCATGGTGTGATCGATTGTTGACTCTCTGTGACGGCGAACAAAGGCAATGCTTAGTAGATGCCGCTCTTCCCTACGTCCTCGAGCTTCTTGCTTTATTATCCGAACGCGGGAACATGCATTTCGTGATCTTCGGGTCGGGGAAGGGTACCTTTAACGTTCCAATCTTAATGTATGTCTCCACACTGTTTCCGGTCCGTCCAATGCATGTGGAACTCACAAGAATAATCGTATCTGTAGGCAAGAGTTTTCGCGCGAGGGAACAAATCACCTGGCGTTTCTCTTCTCGGATGAAGGCCTTGGCCCCAGGCTTAAACCCGAGTATGTTGGCTACGCAATGAAGAGATTTGACGGTACGTAGTGTCTATCGTATCATCGTGCTTGATGGGGATGATGTTATTGATGGCGCGACCTTAGGAGATGCCCGTGAAGCTGAGGTCGGTCTTCCTGGAGTCGATTTTAAGATCGAGGGGGTGGAGATAGAAGACACGGACAAGGGCCCGTCTACCAGGGGCGAAGCTGGCAAGCGGACCAAATCGTTTGCGCCTCAAGAAACCTACGTCGCTCCTTTTAAGCCTGATCAATCGTCTGTCAAAAGGGTGCCTCAAATGGCCAAGGCGATCTCCGAATGGATTTTGTCCTCGATCGGTATGTAATTTTTGTCTTGGTCAAGGTTCGGGCGGCTTATGATTTTGAGGCCAGCTAAGGTCCATGCTTCTCGACCGACCTGGGACAAGATAACCAAATCCCCTCACCTCTACATCGACGCCGAACGAATGCCGATGGACCCGGATCACCCAAATCAACGATTGCAGCTACAAAAGCCCTCAGCCATGTCAGACGCTCGAGTTAGGACTTTCTTCAAGTTTCTCATCGAGAGCTACAACGGGGATCTTTCGAAGGATAATGCTTTCTGTTTTAAACACGAATCGCGCCATCTACATCTTCCTTCACCAACGGCTCCAGATGATCCTTCCATCCACCACGCCGCTGCGGTTGCTGCGAAAACCAAAGTTCCTCTGCGTAAAGGTGGCGCCGCCGCATCCAATGGTCGGAAGGGACGCCAGGTCAAGAAATTGCCCGAAATTCCTTCTGAGGACGAGGAGGTCTTGGACTTACCTGGTCTCGAGGAGAACGATGCCGCCTTACTAGACGATGCGCTGGGACGTGACGTAGAGCATTTTGCCCCTTCCAGAGCTCGAAAATCTCATAAGCTCCTCATTGAAACCCCGCCTGACAGTACCGCCAGCACGACCGAACAGGTCTCCGAGCAGCTCCCCGCGTCGCAAGTAACGTCAATGCAGCCAGGTGACTCCCAAACAGACGCCGGACGTCCTAGGCCCCGACCGATGTCCGTACTCAAACCAGGGACGGATGAACTCACGCACCCGCGGTTCATGCCGGGCATGGCGAAGGATCCTTCTGCATGGTCCAAGGTGAGGCTCAAAATCAAATCGTCACTGAGCAAAACTAACAATCTCCTTCAATAGATGAAGGCCATATTATGCGAATGGGGGACTAATATGAGCTACTTGAATGAGAGGTCCCGAGCGATGCCATATTTGGGTATCGCCGGGCTACGAGAAGACGTTCAGCTACCGAGTGGCCTCCACGCTGCATTCTCCATCATCCAGTTGTGGACCGCCTATCAGGCACCGTCCAATGACTCTGAGGTATGTCTACACCCGTCCTTTGTATCTACCTTAACTCATGATTCGTAGTCTGTGGTCCAGGTTACGATCAATCCCTTGTTGGGTCTAGAAAACCTTCAACCGTCCCACCACATTCCTACCCTCATAAAGGAAATATCCGACCTTCAACGTACCCTCCCTTCTGTCAAAGCTGTATACGACCAGCTACTATTCAGTGAAGAGGGCACATGCGTCCTTTTGTTCCAGCTCGAATCGGCAGTTTCCAAGTACACCGCGGAGGTGGTGGCCTCGGAGCAGTCTATTTTTGAGGCGGACCTCGACCTCCTGAAGGCATTCCGGATCACTGCCTTCGTAGGAACCGCTGGCTTTCTTCCAGACCGCGCCAAGGTTGAGTCCAACACGCTACAAAGCACAGCACTGACGGACCGCTTCGTGTCCGCTCTGGCGGCCACCGCGTTTGCTCGCTACTTGAAAGTCGTCCTTACTCAAGTAGCCCGGCTGTACCTTGAGGATGCCAAAGACGAGGATCGAAGATCTATGTGGGAGAACCTTACGCTAGTTTGGGATCTTGGATGCAGTTCACTGGCTCGTGCACTCATCCATCGCAGATCGGACGTGAGTAATCCTATGGCCCTTTCGACTCCGAGCTTACAGAATGTCCGTTGGTCTATTCGTGCTAGATTTTTTCTATTGAACGTCTCATTTCGATCCTGCCCAAGAACTTTGCACCCCTTTTAGAGCAGGCGTTCCTCAATCGCCCGTGGTGGACTCCAGGCGACGAGGGAGCCCCTGGTCCCCTAAAGATCTTCAACAAGCAATCTGTCGCAATCGAGCCGTTCTTCAAGATGTTAGAAACACTTCCATGGTCCCATCTCACTTTCACTGAACGCGGGCAAGTCATGCTGCTTCTCTTCCTCGCCGCAATTCAGATCGAAACAGGCAGGGTCTCGAGCAACCGTTTCGCGGAAACGTCAGAGCCCGTCTCCGTCCGCCTATCGAAGGCTTTGATAAGCTTTGCTACAGTCATTCGAGGTAAGCTTTACCGTTTTATTACACGGCTCCTTTTACTTGACGTCCCTCACATTCGCTTTTGTTTGGCTAGAATCCGACGAGATAGGACCTACGGAAAATCCGATTATAATCCCAAGCGATGAAGCGGCTTCATACATCGCTCGCTGGGTATCGGAGAGTCAGGGCTCAGTCGACGTCAACTCTAGAGCCAATCCGGATACACAAGCTGGTGGAGATCCTGTCTCGGGAGCGAGGGAGGAAGCCCCAACTCAATCCCAAGCATGTGTTGGGCGGGAAGAGGTATTCATTGGCACGTCGAATACGAAGATCCTGGAGCCCCTGGAGATATCATCTATCACCGAATCGTCAGTGGTGCCACCGGAAGAAGAGGATCCAACTTTTCCGCAGGCAACATCGGCTTCGTTGCACTCCGCCGTCGACCCCGTCAGAACCGACGATGACCCACCAGCCTCCGCCATCCCCGCAGTTCGTACCCTGAATGAAGCGCCCCTCCCTCCCCGCAAGAAGCCGAAGACCTCTCCTCAAGATCCCCCTTCGGTTGGACGTGCATTGAGGAGTTCGGCGAAAACGGCAATCGAAGTTTTGGAGTCGGGTTCAACATCTACCGCGGACGGAACACCAATCGCTACCGAAGAGGTGAAGACTTCGGGCTCTGGAGATCTGGACAGGCATCAGAAGGGGGGCCCTAAAACCCGTAGTAGCACGAAGCAGGTGGGGCTCGTTCAGCCAGCACAGGGAAAGAAGGCGCCGAAACGTTCCCAAGGTGGTAGGCTAGGGAGAAAAGGAAAGTAAAACCATCGTAATAGGAGACCAGGTGAACATGGGGGGGGAGGGGGAATGGCTCGCTGTTTATACTCTAGGATAGTCACTGCGTTTGTTTTTCATACGAGTTACAGATCTTTGTTCCGAAAATCATCCATGTTCGTTGAGCTACCATACAGCGTTGTTCGAAAACCTTGTCCGCGCGCCAAAAAAAAATTCCCAAACAAGGCCTGCACGCCCAACGTTAGTTCACGATATTCTGCCCCTCCCGTACCCGTAATAATAATACATACTATCATATATTTCTCTGTAGACCTGTCTT
Organism: Tulasnella sp. 417; assembly: GCA_019633465.1. Taxonomy (NCBI): domain Eukaryota; kingdom Fungi; phylum Basidiomycota; class Agaricomycetes; order Cantharellales; family Tulasnellaceae; genus Tulasnella; species Tulasnella sp. 417. The sequence continues at coordinate 1,540 of WSTY01000357.1, read as the reverse complement.
CAAATCACCAAGGGGAATTCTAGTCTCTTTGGAGCACGACCCTTCCGGTGGCTCTACCCCTCAGTCGCATTCTGACAGTATTGCCCCTGAATATCACCGCTGTACAACCCTTAGTTTAGGTTATTTAGCATTTCTAAGTCTAAAAAGACCAATCAGCAAGGATTTCGGACGCGTATGAACCAATCGTGCACTTTTTGGCCAAGAGATCGCGTGTCTCTCGCCGGATATAGTTCATTAGACCTTCGCAAAAACTCGGGAACCTACTCACTCTAGACGAGATAGCTAAAATTTATTCTCTTGTCTCTTATATCTAACCGCGAATATCTAAGGCCAGGTTTAAGTTCCCCCGGGGTTTCTGATCGCGGCAGCGGCGGCCTGCTGCTGGCCCGCCCGATCCCATGCCTCTCAACTCTTCTTAGTCACATAAGTACACATATACTTCGCACTCTAAAAGATTGAGTTGATTAGAAAGATTAAGGAGTGAAGCCCTATCCCCCAGCCACACATCTGATTCTCGTCCCCGGAGCCCTCTCCTGACACAGAAACGCATCAGGTCTGGCGGCAGTGCCCTCGTGTATTTTTTGAGGATACCAAACAGCAAACTCAAGTCTCGCGATTACCCGTATACAAGAGGGTAAGCAAATGAGCGATCCCCCCGGGAACACCCCCGACGACGTGCCCCCAGGTGAAGGCGATGGTTCACCCCGAGGGCAATCCCCGGGCCGCGCATCCAATCCTGAGCCGCTATTACCCCTTTGACACTGAAATACATCGTGTCTGGTGGGTTACAGGCGACCTTACAAAATCGGGCAGCCCCGGGTATTGGTCGTGGGTGCCCACGGGGGTGGTTTTTGCCCGAGTCTCGACACCCTTCATGTCTCCGGGGTCTGTAATAGCAAAACATGATTGGAAAATTACCCGAATCCCGGAGTCAAAGCAAGTCAAAGACGCCCCCGAGAGCGCTGCCGGACGGGGCATCCCCAGGTATTGGTCGTGGGTGCCCACGGGGGTCATTTTTGCCCCAGCCTCAACGCCCTTCCGTATCTTCAGGACTCCCAATAGCAGAGCAAGGTCATTCAATTACTCGCAGTCAAGAGTCAAAGCAAGTCAGAGACGTCCCGGGGGGCGCTTCCGATCCCCCCCCCCCACTCTTCATCCGCCCCCGCCCCATCACGTTGAACGACCGGCACGCCCGACAGTGACGCTGCCTGCTGTGGCCCCGCCGATTCCCGGGAAACCCACCCCCCGCCATCTGTCCCCCCCCCCCCCGTGCCAATCGTTACCCTGGCTATATTCCCGGGCCACGCAGCATCCCCCAAGGCCAAGCTCTTGACCTCCCACCACCAAGAGACCTTACTTATTGTAGCCTCCACGGTGGCCGCTTCAAAAAATTAGCGGTCAATCTGCGGGTGGAATTTTGTGGTGATGCGGTCTTTTGTGGGGGTTACTACCCAGGACGGCTCATATGATGGCTGTTTGCTCGAGTCGCAACCTCCAGCTTCGTCTGGCCGGGTATTGGGTATTTGAAGCCTGCTAGACT
>WSTY01000356.1:0-13349 GCA_019633465.1 Tulasnella sp. 417 | reverse complement strand
ACATATGCACAAACAGGTTTACCAGAAATCATCCTCGCCGCCATCACCTTTCTTCTTCTTCCCCTTGCTTTGCGCAAGCGCTTGTCTCTCGTACATTTCGGATATCTACGGGGCGGCGAAAGTCAGCAGGGCTACAACCGCACAACGATGCAGAACGTGCCTGCTCTGGGCCCGTCGCATCTTCGGGTGCCTTGTCGTCGCGTGCACGGACGAAGCGAGGGAACCGAAGCGAGATTCCCCGTTCGTCAACCTAGGAGGGGGCGGTTCCGTTATAGATGCAGGCATAAAGGTCGTAAACGGAGGACTCACGAGACCCTTTGCCGCGGTGTACACAGGGCTTAGACTAAGGTCAGCGGTCAGAACCTCCCAGACGACTTCAGGCTTGAGCCAAACGTCCGGTTTGGCCCCTCCAACGTCAACATCGCCTCGTGGCTTGTCCCCGCCAATTTCCAGAGGCTTCAGTTGCTTAAAGTGCTCTGCGAGCATCTCATCGCTGAATCCGGTTCCGATCTTGCATATAGTTTGGAACTGTTCGGAATCGGAGTCGTAGCATGCGAGCAGATAGGCACCGTAAACGTTGGTTCGCTTGCCCTTCCCATAGTACGCTCCGACGACAACGAGGTCGAGTGAGTCCCCAACACCCGAGAGATAATCCTTCTTCAGCTAAGAGATAATGTGCGGATTAGCCGGAGCCCTTCAACTCTCATAAATGTCACGGACCTTTAACCAGTTAACACTCCGCCTTGAGGGTTCGTAATGGCTGTCGGTGGTATCCACCATCTTGACCATAAGCCCTTCGCATCCATCCTTGACGCTTGTTTCTAGGAATGTCTGTATGTCCTCAACCGAGTGCGAGTCGGACGAGTTTGCGAACGCGAATTCTCCCAGCACTGGAACGAACGCTTCACGGAGTAGGTCCCTCCTTTCTGACAACGTCTTGTGCAACAGGGGCTAAATAAACTGAATGTCAGTGCTAGCATCCACCGTCGCCGCATTGTTTCATGTTCTCACCTCCCCATTCAAGTAGAGCAGATCAAAGCCGAATAAGCAGACCTTGACCTGGATGTCTTCTACCTTGACGTCCTTCCGTTTTCGCTTGCTCAGTTCCTGGAACGGTAGCAATCCTCCAGTATTCTTGTCTACCGCGACAGCCTCCGCATCAAGCACGAAGCTCTGAGTCCCTTCCTTGATACATCTCGGTAGCTGTTCGACCAAATCCGGATACTTCTTCGACATGTCTTCGCTGTTGCGGGAAAAGACGGCCACTGAACCATCAGGAAGCTTGTGCACCTGCGCCCGCTCCCCGTCGTATTTGTACTCGCAAGTGAAGGTTTTCCCTTCAAATCGGTCGAGAACTTCACCGATGGCTTTCGTGGGCTTGGCCAACATGGGCTTCAACGGGATTCCCGGTGTCAGCTTGCAATGCTTGGGGAGTTCGTCGATTCCGTGTTGGAGAAGGGCAGGGATCACAAGGTCATAAGTGGGCAGTTCACTGCATTACTTTTGTCAACCAGAGAGGCCACGGATAAAGGAGCGATTTGATACCTATAGACCGCTTTCAAGGTATTTGTGGCGGATTCTAGCCTCGTCGCAAGTTGTTCTTTGCTTAGTTTTCGGCCCTCTTGAATCGAGAGATCAGCCGGTATCACATGGTCAATAAGGTGGCACGGTGCCCTACCGCTCAATACTGCTGCATGCGCTACGGCCACCAGGACCGTTCGTTCAGCCAAGCGAATGCGAAGCTTTCCCTCGAGCGACCTGATGATGTATTTGGCCTCGTCTCCCTGGCACGCCGCAAGCAGCTTTGTAATGATAGAGATTTTCTTGTTTTGAGACTATGCAAACTCAAAGTTAGGTCGACTGTCAACCCACTGGGTGATATGACCTTACCGCATGACCAGCAGTCTTTGCGATTTCTTCCAACTTGGAAAACACGAACGGGAGGGTAAGAGGCTTCGGCTTGAACAGCAGTCTCTGCGAATTCTTCGAGTTCTATTGAGGAGGGTGTCAATGACCATACCTCATCACCTGCGACCGAAATGACGAACCTTGGCAACCAAGCCGAGATCTCCCTCCTTCTTGAGGTCTGCTTGTACCTCCTTTGGCTTCCGTCCAGTTGACTCTGCAATGGCTTTGACGAGCAGAGACTCTCCAATCCCCAATTCCACGCCAACAAAGTCTGGACAGAGCTACATTCGGAAGGGATTAGTGCACCGCTGCGAAGTTGATTTGAGGTCGGAAGCATACCCGGTTGATGCAAAGATAAACCGCTTGCCGCAGGCTGTCGGCGTCATCCTTCTTCCTCCGCTGAATGACCAATAGGAAAAATGCAGTCAGGAAACTGGTGATTTCCAACCTCTTCGTCGTGGCCTCAATCAAACTGAACACATGTGCGAGAGCAGCGTAAGGAATCGGCTGTCCGTCTTTCCACTCGACGTCCTTTCGTTCCACGTTCGGAAGCGCGGCGCTTTTGGTCGCAGCCAGCTTGGCAGCGGCCGAGGTCTCCGCGCCTTCGTCGTCATCGTCTAATTCCGATTCGCCTTCGTCTTCGTTTTCTGCAGCTTCGTCTTCTCTCTCGGATGGATCTCCTACGGGTGCAGACGCGGGTCGGGAAATGCCTGGACTGGGGTCATCCTCGTCCTCAGTGGTTGGAGCAGGCGAAGGCTTGGATTTCTTAGCGGGAGGTGGTTTGAGTTTCGACGCAGGTTTCGCGGTTGTGGAAGAGGTCTTTTTGGCTGTTTTGCTGTCCGAGGGGAGGGACATCTCTTCGTCGTCTGAATCCACCACACGTCGTTTTTTGGCTGCAGGCTTCTGCAATGGAGCTGGGTGATTGAAATTTAACATACAATCAAAGTTTACATGGATATGTGGCGTACCCTGATCCTCGTCCATCGCGTGGTCGTCCTGGATCTTGGCCTTCGCTTTCCCTTTGGATGGGACTTTGCCTACCCCCAAAGTTAATTAACACACACACCGGAAACCGCTCAATAATAGAGACTTACTGTCGTCTCCTTCCTTAGAGTCGCCATTATTCTTCAGTTGTGCTTTAGCCTTTGACGGGGGAGCTGTGGGCATGGGAGTAAATGTTGAGCGCGTCACGACGCGTCGCGAAGAGGCTTACCTGTCGAGGAGCTAGGTTTCTTGGTGTCTTCCTCCTCATCGCCCATGCTCACGTCCTCCTCCACGCTCTTCTTTGGAGGTTTGGCTTTCTTCTTACTCCACATCTCGTTGAGGGAAGATTGTTGGGGTGGCGCTGGTTTGGTCATGGGAACGAATTTACTGTGTAGGACGCGACTTTAGCAGCGATTATCTTGAGCAAGTAGATCCTCTCTACTCACTTGTGTGTTAGCTGTCGTCGTACTACGGTAGTCGGTGGTGGTTTTCGCATGCAACGGACGGACAACGCGGTCCAGAATCGCATTGACCGCAAGCGAACATATATTGTTCGCTGTTTGTTCCTTTGACGGGGAAAGGTGGAGCATGGAGATGGATCTGGAAACCAAGTCTGTGCCAGAGAACGATCAGCTTCTGGTCATTAGCTGTATTCGATAGTAGATCGCTTTCCTTTTTTTCTCATCTTGGGCTGAGCGTAGCGCGCAGCAAGCCTGCCGATCCAAGCGCTCACCCCTCGGATGAGTCTCAGGCAAGCGCCATCTTAACATTTCGATAGCAGTCTCGAAAATTTCTGTACTCAAGGTTACACATCTCCTGTGACTCTCTTTGACGCCAACGCTTTTGGATCTCTGCCTAGAATTCTCGAGGTCATTGTCCGAACATCTTCGGCCACCGATCACGCAACCTGTATAGAACCTCTGGTGTTTATCCGGCTCACTTGATTGATTAAGGACCAAGATCCGTGGTTTAACGTTTGCTTTTGAGCCTCCTTGGTCCGAATTGCCCAGCTACCTGCCCGACGCAACTGCGCAAAGCCGTTATACCAAGCCGATCGGACCGAGTGGCAAGTGAAAAAGTCAGCACACGATGAGCAGTCTAACTTTGAAATGCCATTTCGAGAGTCCCATGCTAATTTGGAGCGCACATGGGAAAGGCCCTGCAGCAGTCTGGGCCTTTTGGTATGAAGCCTCGCGGCAGGAGCGTGGCCTTCGCGTGGGTCAGGAAACAAGCAACAAGCCTACACACGCGCAAGCCAGACGTCCGTTCCCGCTTGCATTAGTCCCAAAAGTGGTTACATTACTCCCCCGCTTTTCATCCAAATCGAGAACCGACGTCGGATTTGCAAAGGGATCTTGGGAGGGCCCCTGCAGCAAGCCTGCGTGCCTCCGGGGTTATCATGGTGACGTTCCAGCGTCAACCAGGCCAGGCCAGCACGTTCATGGCGTCATTGGTGATGCTGAGCTCTTGGACTTTCAAGTCTCGGACATGATCCCCCTATGGAATTCAGCTCCACTGCGGACTCTCACCCATCCACGATTACCCGAGAAGCTACGACACGACACGGGAAAAATCCAAGGTGGACAGATTCGGATCAATGAAAACCGATATCACCCTCTAAATGAAGTGTATACGCATTTGACAACGTCTGAGCGATTCGCTGGGACGTCCCATTCGACGTTGCTGGTGCATCTGACGTCCGCCGGCGACTCGGGTGGTCCGCGCACCCCTGAGCACATTGCACCTTGATCGGATGAAAAGAGCCACATTCGCCCTTCTAACCGGTTTCGGGCGAAAAGAAACCGCGAGACCTCCGAATCCATCTTATCTCAGACAAACGCTTATTCGTCCTTGGAGGACTCGGCTAACGCATTCCATGGCAGTGCAACCCCGCATCTCTCGCGCTTGGGCTTATTGTTCTCCGTTTTCTTCCTGCACCTTGGCCCCGGCTAATCCGCGGGATGGTTTGGACATTGGCGAATGGATTGTTCTCGTTGGGACTAGCATCTCCGAGAACGTTCCAACTCTGGGAGTGAGGCAGGTCGTCGGCGGACCAAAGGAAAGTGATCTGATAATCACATCCGATAGGTTCCAAGCTGCCGCGGTGATCATTTAGTGTGAGCTTGGCCACCACGAGAGCATCTCATCTCGACGTGTGTGATTACGGAGAACCCTTCCAAGACGCTCCTTCGCAATTAACGGAGCATCGAGAGTGGTGGAGTGAACTCTGCTTTGTTAGGAGAGAAAGTGTTGCACAATCAGCAATTCGAGGTCATTCTGGTCGATTTTAGACGTGCGTAGTGGTGCGGTGGTGGCTCGTCTGGTGCGTGTGCCTCGTTGCGGAAGGGTTTACGCAAGCCTGGACAAGCAAAATTGTAATGCGGACCAGCAACTTCTCATTTCTCACAACCACCTCACCCCCCCGTTCTTCATCACTTCACTTCCCGCACCTCCCCCTCGCTCTTCCCATCCTCTCTCATCCTCATCCTCCTCCTCCCAACTACTACTATCCCTCAAACTCGTAATATCGACGACCACCATCCAAAATGTCGCCTCTCGGTCTTCCATTTTTCCGCAAGGCCAGCACAGACTCGCACAACACCATCACCTCTCAAGAGTCTGCATCGTCCACCTCCCTCGTCCTCTCAACACCCCGAACGGAGCTCCCGACTTCTCCGTCTCAAGCATCTCTGCACACTACAGCTGGCACTGTAGACTCAATTCCTTACTCTGGACGCATCTCTCCAACCGCTTACGGCCAACTCGGCTTCGGAAAAGTCGTCGCAGACGGCGGTTACCTCTCCGTACACACTCTTGGTGTACTAAACGGCAAGCAGCTCGACGCCAGCACCAATGTCATCAGAACAGACACCACCCAACGACTTACGGAACTACGACAAGGGATGAAGCAGGAACCAGAACCATTAGACTACTAGTAAGGCCTTTCCAAGTCCCTTTGGCAACGCCAATAGCCTCATGTCCCCGTCTCTGCCTTTCATAGCATTGTTCCATCAGAGGACGCCCATCAAAGTGAATACGTCGCCTCCATAGACAAACGAAGAGAATTCATATCTGGGTGCGCTTCCATTTTTCACATCCAGTCCATATTACAACCGCTCACCGCCCGTTTTCATATCCGCAGCTTCACCGGTTCTCAAGGAACTGCCGTCATTTCACACTCGGAAGCCCTGCTATTTGTCGATTCCCGCTATTACTCACAAGCCGACAAGCAGCTCGACCAAAACTGGAAGATCCGCAAAGTGGGCTCCCCAGGCCAAGACGGACGCGACTGGGTCCAATGGTTAAGCGACAGACCCAAAGGCATCATTGTTGGTGTGGACTCGCGCTTAATCGCACACGGTGAGTATAACGGCTTTTGTTTTGGTAATCATCTCTCCCTCCAAGCGCTCGAGTGGCGGTGCACCGTCCAAAAGCCTGGTTTACGCGCTGTTACGGGGTGGAACACTGCTGCTTGCCCCAGAAAGCGCGGCATGCCATCCCCATCTCAGACGCATCTCAGACCGTTCTGGCCGGCAGCGCAATTCCCTCCCCGTTCTCTCCTAGCTTATCCCCGCTTCGGAAAACAGGAGAACTGACCTTCTCTCCTCCCCCTTTCCGCCCGGATAGAAACCGCATCCCAACTAACCACCGCCCTCCAAGCCAACGGTTCTCGACTCAAGTTCCCTCGACTTAATCTCATCGACGTCATTTGGAAGAACCGGCCACCAAAGCCCTTCGGCCAAATCTACATTCACGAGGAGAAATATGCCGGAAAGCCCGCAAACGAGAAGATCGACGCCATTCGCGCCTGGATCAAGCAGCAAAAGCCGCATCCAAGCTATCGCTCGCAGTCCTCGAACTCGCCCAACAAAGTCACCATGGCCAACACACCCACCGCCACAATCATAGCGTCGCTCCCCAACGTGGCTTGGACCCTCAACTTGCGAGGCTCCGATCTGCCTTTCACACCTGTCTTCCACGCATATCTCTTCGTCAGCCTCGCGGCTGCGGTATTGTTCGTGGATCGCAAGAAAGTGAGCTCAGAAGTGGAGCGCTATTTGAAGGAGATGAACGTCGTTTTGAGAGACTACGGAGACGTGTTTACCTTCCTGAGAACGGGCGGTTGGGGCGCTGGAAGGGTATGTTCGCTCGAGTGGCTATTCCCCCAAAAGTTTCCCTAATTCTGATTTGAAATTGCCCTTTTAGGTATTGATCGAGCCCAAGACCCCCTACGTCATCTCTCTCATGCTCAGCTCACCGCGATATATCCTCGCACCCGCCTATTGCGATGAGATGAAGGCTCTCAAGACAGAGACCGAGATTCAAGGATTCCGAGAGGCCTATCTGCGCGATGGGGCCGCCATGGTCCGCTGGTTCGCGTGGTTGGACGAAAAGATGACCAAGGGAGAGCCCGTGAGCGAGTGGGGTGCAAGTCAAAAGCTGACGGAATACAAGAGGCTCAACGAATCTTTCGTCGGGCTGGCGTACGAGAACATCAGCGCGACGGGACCTAACGGCGCCATTCCGCATTATACCCCTACCCGCACCAACGCCCTTCTCATCGACGCCCGGACTCCCTACGTCATCGATTCGGGAGGACAGTACTTTGACGGAACCTGCGACACTACCCGAACCGTTCACTACGGAGACCCCACGGACGAGCAGATGGAGGCCTACACCAAGGTCTTGAAGGGTCACATCGCTCTGGACTCGGTCATCTTCCCCGAAAGCACCACCGGCGCTCAGCTCGACGTGCTGGCTCGCAAGGCGCTTTGGAAGGATGGCATGAACTACTTGCACTCGAGCGGCCACGGCGTAGGCAGCTTCCTCAACGTTCACGAAGGCCCACATGGCTTTGCGAACCACGTCCCTCTCCAGCCGGGCCACGTCATCACCAACGAGCCTGGCTTTTACAAGGACGGGGAGTGGGGAGTGCGCCTAGAGAGCGCGATGGTCGTGAGGAAGGTCCAGACCAAGTACGGTGGCGAGAGCTGGTTGGGCTTCGAGAGATTCACCCAAGTCCCCATCCAAACCAAGATGATCAAGCCCGATATGCTTACCAAGGATGAGAAGAAGTGGCTGAAAGTAAGTTGAGACGAGTGAAAGGTGGCGAGTGATCGATACTCACCACTGCGCTGTATTTTTCTAGTTGCATAATCAGAACGTGCGACTCGCCCTTACGCCGTTGCTAATGGAGGACAAACGCGCCTTGAAGTGGCTTAAGCGGGAGACCACAAGAGAAGGCCCAGCTCCAACAGTCCCGACTGGTGTTCAAGGTCGAGCCCTCAAGGTCGAGTGGGATTAAACATCGACCCCCTCACGAGCCTTGTGTATTCTGTCTTCTTTCGATCCCCTATCTTTAATCCTCAGAACCTATCCTCTCGCAAACTTCGCACCCCGCTCTACTCTGCTGGTTCATGTCTTTCTTCGTTCTTCTGTCCATATGTATGATTCCATACTTTTTTTTTCTTCTCTTCTTTCAGTCTCTTGCTTCCATTTCATGATTTCTACGACCATGATGTGCTGTGGTACGCTTCCTGTTCGTGTTATCTGTCTCCCCTTCCTGCCTCGTATACCTCGCTGTCGATGTATCTGCATACCACACATATTATTGGCCTTAATATTGGTTCCTTTCGTAGCTCTGCTGTATCTTTTGTTTCCCTACTTAGAATACACCGCATTTCACCGACTTCTTGGAATGGCCGATTGGGGACTTTGCTCGATCCAAGAGATTGTAGGCCACGTTCGGGATCCCAAATATTCCTGGAAAACACCCTACAGAGCATACTTAAATCAAGGAAACGCCCGTAACACTGCCTGAACGCGTAGCAGAGTTGCGCAAAACATGAAGTGTCTTTGCCTCAGATTTATCTAGGATTCGTGTATATTCCAGTTTGCACCACTCTTGAATCACGCCTTAACATTTTCGACGAACGTCTAGAACATTGGGTCTATTCAACCATATTCAGTATGTCTTTGGATGATCAAGACAAGCGGAATGTGCAGCTGTTTGGCTCTGGGAATACCCGCAGAACATGGTAAATAGCCTGGACGTGTTTCCATAGGGTTAAGTGAGTGCCCTGAGTGTGTTGTGAGAAGGAATACGGCGCATCCACAGCTCAAACATGTATCCAGCCTGCTCTATATTCCACGAGTGCTTGATCTATGCTCTGAATTTTATAAGCGGTTTCTTTATGCATACGCGCTTTGAACATCCGGCCTGTTCTCGTACAATTTCCAGACGCGCGTACATGTTTGGGTCGCGAACTTCGCGGGTTTCCCCTTGCGTCTTCGTCAAGCCAGGTCTATTCTCGCCCATCGGCTTGCGAAATAACCTTTCCTATGGCAAACTGTATTCACTGCCACTCTGTTCAAATTCGGCATACGCAAATATATACAGTGTGTGATTATCTACTCTCCATCCGAACACGCATTACTTTTCACATTCAAGGCGTTGGCACTAGACCCACACGACCACTTGGGACCACTTGTAACCTTGTGAAGAATGTGGAAAATCAATAGACATCGCCCGGTCCCCATGTCGTGATAAAATGACAGGCATGGGACCCTTTTCCGCTGCTCAGCGCTGTCCTCACTCGCAATACGACACCCGCGGGGCTCTCCATTGAGTGGCCATTTCAAATTCCCATCCGGCAATCAGTGCGCCTCCAGTATGGACCCGTCTTTCCCGCCAATTACTCCCTTTCATCCTATTTCTCAGCCTTGATAGCTTCGAACCTTCTTCGAACCTTCTCCGGACCTTTCAAACGTTCTCAACGTTCCGGCAAATGCTCCCTGGGCCTCCTGGAGCAGATAACCGAAACGCGGATTTCAAGTCATATCCAAACGCAGTCTTTCAGCGACTCTCGAGCTATTGCGTCTCATATCCGGAACCCAGACACCGACTCAAAAGGCTTACAAGGTTGCCCGGGACACGGAAGGAGAGCGGCCGCCCATGGATTCCAGGGGAGTGCCTTGCTACCTCCATTCGGAATCGCTATAGAGCAGGGCCGCTCCCGAGTACTGTAAACCAATAACCAGCAAATACAAGCACTCGCCATCTGGAGAAACATACTAGTTGTGATTGGGGGATCCCTCCGTCCTTCTCGCATATGATGGTCTTTCCAGCTAGTCCACCAAGCCATACCTTTGGACTTCTGCAAAGACCAAAATTACCCCTAGCCTGCCGTGAAGGGATTTTAGCGGGCCGCTCAGATGTCCCTCCTCGACACCTTATTCACTACCAAGTTGTCCGACCAGTCGGGCCAAGACAATGCCAAGCCAGTTCTTGCCGAGGCCGCACACGACTTTGACCAGCAAATTTGGCCAATCACTCGGCTTGTCGTGATTAGGATTCAATTGACCCCAGTCTCCGAATAAGCTAAAGACTCTTCTTGAATTCTTATGCGGCATGCGTGAGTCTTATCCGGTCTACCGAAGCGGGGCAACCGAGCCCGTGAGTACCGCCGGAACCCGCGATCTCCACCGACTTCGTCCCGCCAAACGAGCTTCTTTAGAGCCAAAACTCAAGGGGCCAGGAACAGCCCCTCGAAAGGGGACCTACTTCGTGTTCCTAATGATCCGCATCGGTCTTGGCACGTTCCTTCACCCACCCCGACGTCAATTGCCTGCGGGAAACCTTTCCCACATAGGTTCATAACTGCCTCTCAAACTGACAACACAGGCCATCTGGCCGCCTATTCTTCGGCTCTTGGCACTTCGTTTCTATCTGAACATTTAAGGTATCGGGCAGAAGCCCCAGAAATGAGGACCTGGAGCAGCCACTGGTTCCTGACCCACTGCTTGGCTATAAATCTGGCGATAACAGCAACCCAACATTATTAGGAACAATCGACTCTCCAAACCCCCCTCTATGAAGTCCATTCTTCCTTCCCTTGCAGTCCTAGCTGCATTGTTCAGCTCCATCTCCGCGCAAATCGCTATTGGTGGAGAATGTGCGTACAGCTTAACAGCCGCCGCGTCACAAGCATCTCATCTTCATTCTAGGCGGAGGAACTCGATACCAAGGCTCCAATCTCTGCGAAGATGGTGCCTACTGTGCCCTCGTCACTGATGGTTAGTATTTCAACTGTCGCTCGTTGCTGCTAGTTCGCTGACAGCTCCACGCATCTAGATTGTAAGTGTGCTATGTCTGCTTAGCGCCTCATATAGTCAATAACTGTCATTTGTTGAATGGTAGACTATCAATGGTGGGTGCATACAAGGTTCACATATCTCGATACGATTTCACCTGATATTTGGTTCTACCTGCAGCATGAAACTCGAGGACATTTATGCCAAGCCTTCCATTAGCTTTATTCTTACTTCCTTGCCAACCCTTACTATTGGGACGGTCAAGCCCACTATCTTTCCGACATTGACCATCACAACTCCCTGTCCGACCGTCACTGTGACCTCCACGAAGACCCTGCCTCCGGTCACAGTCACTACGACCACCTCTCTTCTTGGTACAATCACCTTGACCAAGACTCTAACCTTCACTCAGTCCTGCTCCAGCACGGTCCAAACCACATCCACCATTTCTACGACGACGACGACGACGACGACGACGACATCACCGCCGACGAAGTCCTCAACTTCGACTACAACAACTTCTATCCAAACCACCATTCCTCCAACTACCACGACCACCGTGTCCACCACGACTACGACCCTGCCCTGCCAAAGCATTGCGCCTGATTACACTGTTGTAGGCAGGAACTTTACATACAAGGGTGTCAGTGAGTACTACTCCCGAAAATATCCCTATCCATGAGAACTCCGCCGCTAATCACGATCACAGACATTGCTGGGTTCGAGTTCGGCTGCAAAGACGATGTGAGCACAACAAGTTCTCCTCGATCGAGCGTTATTTAACCACATTATCCTGGCACAGGGAAGCTGTACTCCTCCCAACTCGCCTCCTCTGACGAGCAAGGCAGACGGATGCGGTCAAATGAAGTGGTTCTACAGCAAGGTCAGCCACGGCCTGCCAGGGTTTCATTATGATTCTGAAACCTACGCCAATCCTGCAGGGTATGAACACCTTCCGTCTGCCCATTGGATGGCAGTACGCCACACCGACTCTTGGCGGCTCGTTCGATCCTACAATGTGGGGTAGCTACGACAAGCTGATGCAATGCTGCTTGGCCCTCCCTGGAGCCTACTGCGTCGTTGACGTGCACAACTGGGGTACGCAATCATCAGACTCCGTGATTTCTTGAGATTAATCGATTTTTGTCTTCTAGCTCGCTGGAATGGCGCCATCATTGGCCAGAGCATGTCAGACACCCCATACATCAAGTTGTGGCAGGTAAGCATTCGGCACGCACCTAGGGATGGTGATTCTGACTCTTTGATAGATGATCGCGTCGTACTATGCAAGCGAGCCTCGTGTCATCTTTGGTCTCATGAATGAGCCATGGAAGCTGAACCTCTCCGCCTGGGCCGCAACTCTCCAGAAAGTGGTCAACGCGATCCGCCCAATTGCCCCTCGCCATGTCATTCTTCTTCCGGGTATCGAGTATGCTCACGCAGACACTTTCCTAAGTTCTGGAACTGCTACGGCACTTGACGCCATTATAAACCCTGATGGCACTAAAGACAACTTGCTCTTCGACCTGCACCAGTGGCTTGATAAGGGCAACCTTGGCACAAGCTCAGTTTGCGTCACTGATGTGAGCGATCATCGAATCATGGCACTTTAATCAGATATTTACCTGAATGGTCACGTAGAACGTCGCAGTCTTTACTCCAGTTGTTAACTGGCTCAGATGCCGCAAGCGCAAGGCGTTCTTGTCAGCGACTGGAGGGGGAAATGCTGTCTCGGACAACTGCATGACGTTCATGTGTCAGCAAATGTCGTACTTGCACTTCAACCGCGACGTCATTGTCGGATATAGTGAGTCTTTGAGTCTTACCTCCCACTTTGCTATCTGCAAAATGTTGACATTTCAACCCATCTTAGCTGGATGGGCTGCTGGATCCTACGATAGTGAGTCGCGGCTGACCTTAACCCATTATATTGTGTTCGGACGCTAACTCATAATCTTCAGCCACTTATATCTACGACGAGACTCCAACCTGGACGGGTGTTCCTTGGGTCGACACGCCACTAGTCACGAGCTGCATGTATTGGCCTTAAGCCAGCTCCCTTCGTACAAGCAAGCTATACTAGCGAACAAATATATACTGTGATTGTCTTTACCTCGTTGTCGACGTGTCTGATCTGCATACCACACATATTATTGGCCTTAAAATTGGTTCCTTTCGTAGTTCCGCTGAGTCTTTTGTTTGCCTACTTAGAGTACACCACATTTCAACCGACTGTTAGAATGGCCGATTGGGACTCTGCTCGATCCAAGAGACTCGTATTCGTTGAGTCGTGACATTCATCTCCCATCGAGTTTGCTAAATAACTTTCCCGGTGACAAACCGTATCCCCTGCAAACTCCGTT
>WSTY01000354.1:0-12455 GCA_019633465.1 Tulasnella sp. 417 | reverse complement strand
ACATAACCCCTCATCCGGCTTGGGGGGTCCGATTGTCCGTACTTTGAGGTCGTTTGTTCCTGGCTCCCCACCGACCTGTGTCACGCCCAAGAAAGACCTCTGACGACTTCGCTCGCCCAATACGGCCCTATCCTCACGAGCATTGATCAGGACAAGACACACGAGACGGGGGCAAAAGTAAATAGGAAGTCTCTTATCCCTGTGAGTGGTCCATTCGGTCGACATGGCGGCCAGGTGTTCTCCAGTCCAGGTCTCAATACACCGCTTGCGACAGCCCAATGCCACATAGACACAGAAACGCGGTGATAAAGTCCTGATGAGAGTGAAGACGGAGTAGACGGTGATGAAGAACGTCACGACGAGGACGAGGAAACTGAGAATCCTCACCATGGGGAGCGAGGAACCGGGGGAGGACGCTGTCGGGTCTCGCAGGTCCTTCAGGCGCAAGGAAAAGGGGCTCGACAAACGGAAGAAACGGCCGAGCTGTTGGAACTTAGAGCTGTCTAAACTGAAAGCTCCGAAAACGACCATGAGGCCTCGACGAAGAAACGGGAAAGGCGATGCGGATCCGGACCGAAGGGCCCTTGCGAAGGAGTCGGCTCCTACTGTCCTTCTGGTAAACTTGTCCTGCCTAGCTCGCATTGGAGTTTAGTTGGAGGCTGACGTTCCTTGTCTGTTGTCCTGCTAGTTCGACGCGAGACCGGCCAGGGATTGTGCTCGCATCCTTACTTTTGTGTCGTTGAGACTCGTTTCGCCGATCCCATCGCGTTCAATGCGCCAGGATTCAAGAACTCCGAAAGACTTTTGTCATTCAAAATGGCTCCGCTATAGGATTGGCACATTGCTTGACAAGCAACAAGTTGTCATTCCTCGAACTTGGGCTACGTCTTCAGCCATCCCGCAACCGTCGCCGCCCTCGACACGGGGAGATCGCTTGACGGCGCCGCAGCTTGGGTTATAGGGAAGCCGAAGTTTCGCGAGGGAAGCAGAGAAGAATAATGCGGTTAGCAAGAGCAGGGAGCAGGAGCATGGTTTAGCAGGCGAAAAGTGGCGACGTTCAAGCTGAACGACCCGGACTCTTGAATGATGTTTGAATGACTCTACGTATACGGTTTGGTACCCTTCCTCGGACATCAGGTATTCGGCGTCTTCGTCAATCTTGGTGGTGGCGTACACTTGTTTGAGGAACAGCGGTCGGGATGGATACATCGGCTTTCTTTCGGTCTGTCGAGTGTGTTAGGTGCTGTCCATCGTTTGCCGCTTGTTAGCCACTGAGTTCATGATCTCATCCTTTCTTAGTGGTATGTTGCATTAGCTTCACCTGCTCGGCAAGAAAATGGCCTTCTCTTTCCACGGGCCGAACGTTTTCGAGTGTAGTTATAGTAATCAGGGCTTCTATTGGATGCTGTTACGTCCCAACGTGTATGACAATTGACGAATTAATTCGAGAAATGCGATACTTCTCCTCAGACATTTGCCTTCATTTCCGCTCCCGGTGTTCATTGGTATGAAATCCGTTCTGTACACTCCTGCAACTCGAGTGAAGCCCCGATTACCGCGGATGAATGAGGAGAGATGTGGCCGCCGGTCCCTCCCGGTTTACAGACGTCTTGTCTAGGTTCGGCTGCGCGAGATCCAGTTCCTCGTCACGCCTAAGACAGCGGCGAGGCGGCCGGTGCATCCTCTAAAATACACAACGAATCCGAGGAGCGACTCAGGGTGCCGGAGATCTACCCGAGCGGTGGCTTTGGCTCAGATAGTCAGGGCCATCCCGCTTCTGCGCTTCTGGTACGCTGGAGGGCCGAGGTTGCGCTTGGGTTGCCGGAGCGTGGTGTCATGGAAACCACCAATTGATAGGGCTGTGGCTCGGATGCGTTCGTGTAAATCGCTTGATGCATGCTCCACTCTAGAAGCCACCCAGTACGAGATCAATTCAAACAACGACTCGGCGGAGGTAATCGAGAACCATTTCGGTTCAGACGCTCGAGTTTGGGGCTTGAACTTCGGTCCCCGCCATGCTGGCTGTGAGTAGCAGTGGGCAAATAGCCGATTGATTGAGTTTCGACCAAATTACCAACCGGGACTCAGTCTGCAACGATGCTATGTGTAAGAGCCGCCCCCCACCTCCGCTCTTTCTGTAGGATTGCGGATTTCACAAATGAGCCGCCGTGCAGTTTCTCTGTCCCCTTCCAATCACGACGTCCTCACGACGAGCGATGAAATTGTCCCGTCTGCGGGATCCATGAGCTTGAAAATTTCAAACACAAATGCATTGCCAACTCTTTCTGATTCATCCGGTACATTTACTATGATTCCTGACGTCTAGATAAAAGTGAGTAAGAAGGTGGAATCTGCTCCGTGGCTATGACAAGAATAAGGCTCCGGCATACTCTCCAGGTCTGAGCCCGTCTCATAACAACACGCGAGCCTCATTACTGGAAAATGTGTCCGTCAGTGAGTGCTAAGTCGCACGGAGAGACTGGGCTGATGAGACGTGACCAACCCTGAAGAAGATTCTTTTGATAGACTTCAATGCGCTTCCCCGTTGTCCGTCCGAATCACCCAAGGTCGGGCACACACCGAAGCTTTCAGTCCGAGTACGCCGGCGGCTTGTGCCCCGCGAAGCAAATGCTGAGACAGACACTTGGACTTGAAGCAGCGGCTGCCCCGAGCTCTTCGACTAATCTGGCTGGCTGGAAAGATTTGAACTTGGATTGTGAGCGGAATCCGAAGGTCACGGCCGATAGCCGAGGCGGCCGTTAGCGGTTGGCGGCGGCTGTGTGAAGCTGATCAATACATCCTGGGGAATTATAAACGGTGCCAAACTACTACTGTAAAAAATCCAAGTTCCACTCAGATTATTAGTACGTGGAATATTTAGGAATGCCAGTATTAAACGCGAAGTAGCGGCGTCCCCAGTCATCGACCTCGTTCATCAGGAATCCGGTATTGGCGTTTTGCTTTAATTCCTCATGCACTATCACTGCCGGGTATCCTTTTGACCTCACCTGCTACATTGCTATTGTTATCATATGTATAGCCTTTCTCACCGCTGCTCCCGCACTGACTGTAACATATTAGTGCGCACTCTCGCCTCTACTGAGCAGCTAGCCCGAGCCCAAAATCTGATTGAGATAGACCTGTGAGATTGCCGCGAGATCTAGTACAAAGAACAGGATGAGAATGTAGTTGAGGTGCGGCCGATCTCTCGCGGATCGGGGCCCGGTAAACCACTCCCGAATTGTTCCATGATGATACACGACGATTTCGGAAGTTTTCACGCAGCCTTAGCTCTCGTGGTCGCTCAATCTCAATCCTTTTTTGATTGCAGTAAATTTCTGAGGGCTTCAGGAAGCGTCATAAATCTTGAACATCAAAAGTAATGACCATTCAATCGAGTTACAAATGGAATACTGCGTTCTATCAAGTAACAGCTAGGCGGTGGCCAACTCCAATTTATCCTTCAAATCATCGCGTCTCGGGGAGAGCCGGCATTCGAAAGGTGTGGGCCGGCTAAGAAGCTCAAAGATCAACCCTCCTCCTGCCGCAGATGGGTAGAAGTCGGCAACGCACCTGATCAGGTCAAACGAAAACCGGTCTACATCTGCCGAAGACCCAAGGTCGGCTTCCATTCCAACGATATCAA
The DNA here is from genome assembly GCA_019633465.1 of Tulasnella sp. 417. Taxonomy (NCBI): domain Eukaryota; kingdom Fungi; phylum Basidiomycota; class Agaricomycetes; order Cantharellales; family Tulasnellaceae; genus Tulasnella; species Tulasnella sp. 417. The sequence continues at coordinate 8,809 of WSTY01000354.1, read as the reverse complement.
AAGCCCACAGCATCGACGCAGCCAGAATCCAAACCTCCTGGAATGCGAGGTCCTTCCCCGGGCAAATCCGCCGACCGTATCCAAAGACGAATTCTCGGGGGTCGAGCTCCGGGGGCTGCTTGAGAAATCTCTCCGGGCTGAATGTTGAAGGGTTGGTATAATACTTAGAGTTTCGTGAGAATCCCCTATCCAAAGGAACGATGTTGGGACCCACTACGCGAGGTTTTCAGTGACCAGCTTACCATGCGTTGGCTATGAGACTCGTTCCTTTTGGTATAAAATAGCCGTCATAGACATCGTCTTTTCTAGAAGCATGAGGTAGGCCTGATTTGGATTAGGACTTTTGTCACTTGGTTCCGTTTTGAGCCGAACTCACCAGTGGCTACTACAGGGTGCCACCGAAGGGTCTCGAGGATAATGCATGAAGATAGGGTAAGGACGATTGGTCCTCAAACGTCGGAAATCGGCTCAAGCCTATAACTCTGTCGATCTCGGCCTGAGCCTTCTTCCGAACCGATGGAAAGAGAGTCATCGCAAGAATAAATGATCGCATGGTGGAGTCTGTCTAGAGCGAACGTCAAATCGAGGCGTTGGAATCGAACATAAGAATGAAAATACTTACCGTCTCCAGACCCCCTATATAAATATTATGACTCAGTTATGGATACTTAGGAAAGGGTGCTTCTGCACCCAAGGACAGAAAACCTACCGAGAAAGATGACAAGTCCGCTTAAATTGAGCACCCTTTCATCCTCATGCCGCTGCAGGACATTCTGGCACCCCTCTTGTTTGTTTTGAAGCTCTTGCATTTTTTTGTACATGAATGAAGATTGCACTTTGGGGTCGTCTGAGAGCTTTAGCGTTGGACACCGACTCATGTTAACACACAACATGAGCCACGATCGGAGAAGTCTTACTGTATTTTCTTTTGCGAGTTCGAACACTGCATCCTCTATCTCGTTAATTTCTCGTTTCCATCGGGCAGCATCTCTCTTGAACTTCATCCCTGGAAGCCACCCCGGGAGCCACCGCACTATTCGTTGACCGCAGAAGCTTGATTACTGGGAGCCGAGTCCGACCAATGAAGATGGCTACTCACAGGCTGGTAGTAGGCCGACAACATACCCTTCAAACGACATTATCATGATTTCTAGCAGGCGGTTGGCGATCTGAATGTAATCTCGGCCCCGTCGGTCTTTGAGCATCCCATAAGTCAACTGAATGATCGTCTCCCCCACGGTCCTGTCCATGATAAATCGATTTTAGCTCGTGGATATACTTGGGTACCGAAATATCATATAAGTACCTGTTAAGCTCTTGTATGTAGTTTTCAGGATGGGCTACACAGCTTATTAAATACTGCTTGGCTTTTAGTTCCAAGAGAGGGGAGTGGTCGCTTCTGACCACAGCGGCAGACAGGGCGTGTGTGAAGTGAGATCGCTGCCTTTTCCACTTGTCATTGTATTGGATGATACTATGGTAATCCCCAAGCCCTATCTCAGGGAAATTATAGGGAGTCAGGTATCAATGCCAATTTGGGGTGTAGATTGCTCACCAAGTAACTCGCGTGACATAACGAGTCTCGGTCTGTCAATATAGACCAAGGGTCGCTTTCCTAGTAACTCCTTTGCTACTTCAAAAGAGTTTATAACTAGAATGTTCTGACCAGGAACCGTCAGCCACGTCAGAGGACCGTATTCCTCGCCAAATTTCGTCCAGGATAGCGCGAATTTGGACTGTGGCATATCCATTATATCTAAGTTAAGCCAAAGGTTAGTGGGTGGCTCACAGGGTGAGGGGGGAAACAAATAATTCGAGTACCCACTTCCGATGAGAGGGAGGGGTCGGGGGCCGGGCGGATGGGGCAACGCCGGTCTTGACTTTCGGCGTACGCCCATGAAAAGGAGAACCAGAAAGGTAACCGTACCGGCAGCTATCTGGGTAGGGGTGATAGCTATAGGGATCTGGAAGGGCATTGTGCGCAGCGGTTGCCTCCCCTGGATTCAAGCAATCCAGTGCCTTTATATCCGAGGTCAAGTGATCCCCTTCATGGGGTCTTTCATGCACAAAATAACACAATCTGATATTAAATGAAATTATTATGCCCTCTTGATCATAAGGACTGAACTCGGGGTGTAGACAGAGCCGGCGCCATACCGCCGTGCGCGATTGATAACGGATACCCGCCCCCGTACATCGTTGGCTTGATTGCCTTCTAAGGTTAACTTGTTATGCATAGGCAGACCGAGACTGAATCCGAGTCCGAGATAGCATCTCTCTAGGCCCTGTGAAGTGCGATGCCTTCCCTCGGGGAGCCATTGAGCGAAGCAGCGGTGCACTTCGGAGCATCCCGAAGTTCGATTACAGTCGGATACGTAAGCTACCCCTAAAGCACCTGTTACGCCAACGCTCTTGTTCCGTCCAATCAATCTGAAAAGGTTTGTCCTGGGAACCAGAAAATACTAAATATAAGGGGTTCAACGTGTCAGGCTCAGATATGGTCCGGCCTAGGCCAGGACAAGTCACTGAAGGATTACTGGAGGAACCATTTCCATGTCCAGAAGTACAGAAAGAATCATTTGAAGTGCGATAAGGAAGACAGGCTTCAGACTAAGCCGCCGACGATAGGCGGGTGAAAAAAGTCGGTTAGGCCGAGTCACCCTGCGGAGAGTACTAGTTCTCGATGATTTCCCATTATCCAAACTTTCTCTGCTGATGATAACCGAGGTCGAAATCGATCCGTTCGTTGTGACGGGTGAGGTGGATATCGGGTGGAAGCATACTATATTTCCGGCCGACCGGCTAGAGGGAGACCCTTTGGTTTCGCTTCGCGTGCAAGTTGCACTTTCGACGATCATTTATAAATGAAATCGAGTGGCTACGAAGTCCTCTGGGCGGGTGGTGTTGATCCAAAAGGGTGGTTGGACTCCGACGGTGTGTGTTTCTGGCTTCACGGGCTCAGGCCGATTGCCATCTGAGCCACTCCTGCCGTTCCTCCATGCGGTCGTTCTCGCGACGCTCAGATGGAACCCGGTAGTCCCCTTTGGTAAGTTTGGCTCAAAACATACCAGAAGACATCTTTGATGGGAACCGTTATTGCGCGCCAGGTGTACCAATCTTTAAGCAGAGGATTCACGGGAAACCGGATATGTCATACCAACTCTTCGACATTCGGCACTGAGAGATATCTCAAACAGCCACTGGAACTCGACCCGCGAGAGTTCGTCTTTGGGTAGGGTCAACGGATTTGCCCAAAGGAAGATCTTGCATTCCAGGAGAATTTTTGTGGTTGTGCTGTCGGTTTGTGAGGCGGGGTCTGGCCCATTGCACGGCCCCGATTGTCGGTTGTTCGCGGGGGCTCGCGGGTGTAAGCCTCTTAGCTCCATCGGGAAAAGGTTTGTTGATTAGGTCGCTCACGTGCACAGTTACGAACTGCACAGAGTTCTCTCGAGTCTTAGCACTAAAGTCGAAAACAGATTATCTTACGACCTCGACATCTCTACAGATAGCATCCGAAGTCACCGGTGGAATGTCGTGACTACCCAATACCTGCAGCTGGCTAATGACATATTACTTTCGGACCGATACGTCGCTTCGTGAGACGTAGTGCGCTGGTGGTTCGGTATGGTTCTATCGATCCTGAACCATCTCCGTCTCACAAGCATTCATTGAGCGCCTTACGAGCTCGATTCCACTATCTAGACGGATCACCTTGAAAGCACATCTCACATGGGAAGTCGAATAAAGTAATCTTCCACAGGCTACGGATCACCCCTGGAAGTTCAAGCACGACTAAGCCGCCGAGGGAGGTCCGGCAGGCTGGGTTCCGAGGCAATCTTCGAAGCGTAAATCACGTAGCTGGACCCTGTCAAAGATTGCCGTCCCCGTTCGACGGGGAGAGGAGCGTTTGCTATGCCTCACCCTTTCTCCTCCACATCCTAAAGGCAAATAATAGTAATAAGAATGAAGTAAAGAACGAGTAAGGGTATACTGTAAGCTTATTTGTAGGACCAACAATTTCTTTGGATCACGTGAAATTGGCAACGTGACCGCGTGCAGTGCGCTCAGGGTCTCTGGGATGCACAAAGGTTAAACGCATTGAAATAAGGGGAGGCACTGCCATCCCGACGAGCTACTCGCAGGATATAGAATATTTCCGTTTGCTTTCCTTCTAGCCGTGCAGTATCAGCTGGTGGGGGGCATACGCTTGTGAGTGTAAAGCAGCGGGGTGACGGGGGAAATTTGGGAAGGCGAACATGGCTCGGTGCGGAGCCAGGAGCATGGAGTCACACTTTGGATCTGCATAGCTACAATACGAGATTCTTTTGCATTCAGCCTACGCATGCCCTTAGAGACTGCTGATCTCGCAGCTTAGGGCCGTCGATGATCATGGTTAGAAAGGAAAACTTCGCTGCTCGATCACCCGGTCGCAAACGCATCCGGATAACCGCCGGACTTCGGCTGTGGTGACGCAGCCTGTAACTTTGCCTCGGAGTTCGAGATCACCACACCAGCGAATTACACGGCCTTGGCGTCTCTGCGAATATGCACGTCGCATTCAGAGCCACCATAAGAATACTAATGTAGTAAGTGATAATTGCCTCAGAACTAATGTGGTATCTTCGCATCGTGCTGATGGGCTGCTTCGTGGGTTAGAGAGTGCCGGCGGTTCGGTACACCTCGATCAATCCCCGCCTATCGGTATGGGCCTCGCAAAACTTCCTCGAACGTCAACTGCGGCTAATTCATGGACTCGATTTACCCGTACAGCTCACCTCAAAAGCTCATCTCACATTGGAAGTCGAATGGAAGAGTCTTCCACAGGGTTGGTTTTGCCTCATCAGTCGGATGGTGTTACCCCCAGCCTCAGACACATCAAGGTCGGCCTCGGTTATCATGGTTAGGCCAGCTTCAAGCCACGGGAAAATACCGAAGAATCTTACGCCGAAGCTGATAATCACGCATCGCCTCCTATCTTAGCATTAAAAGTTATTCAAATTGTATCAACTGATTTGGACAAGCCCGCCGCGACTGATGCAAAATGCTTGCTCGAGGACCCAACCCTCCCTCCGAACCAGCGTACTGACCGCCGATGGTTCGATAAGATCCTATCGATTGCCAATCAATGGTCTGAGCCAGGCAAACGTTCACCGAAGGTCTAATGTAGCTAAGCTGTTGGCTCGATTGTCCAGAAAAATAACCGCCGGCGTGCACCTTGAGATAGAAGGCCCAGCAAAAGGGCTTACCCAGGGTTCACGTGCCATGATGTTTCCGTGCGACGTCGACCTCGGCGCGGACGCATTCAGGTCTGTCTTAGTTTTTATGCTTAGGCAAGCTTTAGGCCTAGGGGGAAAGGTCGAGAAATATTACGCAGGGGCTGAATTATTACGCTTTTCCAATCCCCCGGCTCACCTCTTACCCCGCATCAACCCCCATCCCGATGCTCTGCGTTGAAAATTCCGATTTTTATTCACTAATTGGTTCATCTCCATGATTTTACAGGTGGTACATCAATGTCACAGTAGGATCATTGAAAATTCAAAGGTGGGCCAATGGACCCGAAAAACTCGCTGCAGATCGGGCAGAATGATCGCTCATATATAGCGACACCCCTTCTAAGTATTAACCTCAGCAATCAGTCGAGACTTTAGTCCACGCCATACCAATCGGTGCTTTCCGCGGGACGGGCACGCTGGAAGCTCAAACTCGGTCTTCCGGCGTAATAGAAGCCAGGAGCGAAATGATGCTCTCGACTACCTGGACGGAAACACCGTTCAAATGAAACCCTACACATTGGGCCGTCTCACGACTTCCTTATAGGGTTTAGGAGGATACATGGGCTGCCTCGCCCCCGCCTCCGAGAGAAGGCTTAACCAGACCATCATGCCAGAATATAAATACGCCCCAATCCATTAAGACGTCTCGACATCTCTACGGCCCATGCCCTTCCAGTCCTCTCTCCCAATCTCGGTCTTAGATGCCGCCGTCGCCATCGGCGCTCTGCTTGCCCTAATCCTTCACAGCAAGTACCGGGCACGAAGGGATTTACCATATCCACCCGGACCTCGTCCTCTACCTCTTTTCGGAAGTAGGCGAATAAATCTTGCTCAGATTCATGATCCTATATTTTAATTTGTCTCGCATTAACACTTTCAGATCTCTTTCACGTGCCCTCTTCTCGATTTGCGTTGGCTTACACGGAATTAGGGAACCAATATGGTCCTTTGACTCGGCTGGTATTTCCGGGCCAGAACTACCTTGTAGTAAACTCGTTCGAAGCTGCGAAGGAGCTACTAGAAAGGAGAGGATCGATATATCAAGACAGACCGAGATGGGTTATGTTGAGGGAGTTAATGGGTCAGATGTCCGGGTTGTTGTCAACCCCAACGTAGAACTTAACACTTTTATTACTACTCTAGGGGTGGAATATATGACAACCTTTAGCGGCTATAGTGCTGGCTGGAGGAAACAACGTGCTCACCTCAAGCGGGCCCTTTCCATGGCCGTGGTCAAGAGGGATTATTCCTCGCTGCTAGAGACAAAAGCCCGGCAGTATCTCGACCATTGTTCAGCCCAACCAGACGAAGCTGTGACTAGTTTACACAGGTAAATGCACTATAAAGAAACGCTAGACTGCGTCTGTTCTGACTTTCTTGTAACGGTACAGGACTTTTGGAGAGATCGTCATTGAACTGACCTACGGGAGACTGGGAAACCCTCGTGAATACATTGCACGCAGCGAAAACATTGCACAAGTTGTTGTAACAGGAATGCACGGCTATGTCGTTGATATGTTGCCATTTTGTGAGTATCTGGATCGACCAAGATTTATGGGTCATACTGATTTGAGCTTCCTCACCTGGAGTGCAATACCTTCCTGACTGGTTGCCAGGGATGGGGTTTAAACGTTATGCTGTTAGCTGGAAAAAGGAAATTGAGCATACAAGGCAGACCGTGTTCGAGACTGTTAAGGAGACCGCGGTGAGGATCTCTGTAACGATCACAGAGTCGGTTTACTTACTTGCTTCGTTCTAGATGTCGGGGGACCCCAGACTACAGCCTTCTTACATGATAAATCAATTGAAGCAGATCCATGGCAACGAAGAAGAGCTAAAAGACCTTAAGAATCTGGCGGAGGAAGAGGCGGCAATTGCCAACAGTGGCTTTACTTTCTTCCTCGGCAAGTATTCCGATTGTCGCTTCCGAGAAGCTCCGAGATTTAGTACTAATTGATGGATATAAATTTTTATGACTATTACTATCATCGTATTTGTATGTAGCTGGTGTTGAGACGGTGCGTACATACCCTCGGATCTGCGACGGTGTAGTCATGGCTCAACGTTAACTTAGACCCAGACCTCGGTGGAATCGCTCATTCTCGCCATGGCTTTATTCCCCTTCGTCCAAGAGAAGGTTCACGCTGAATTAGACAAGATCGTTGGTCAAGACCGTCTTCCGACTTTTGACGATCAGCAGGCGATGCCTTACCTCCATGCGGTCCTGCTCGAGACCTTGAGGTGGCACCCTCTTCTTACAATCGGTGAGTTGAAGGTTCCACCAAGTAGAAAATACAGAAGCAGAGCTCCTGGACTAACGGTAATTGATACTGAACTAAGGTGTACCTCATACATCCCTCCATGATGACGTCTACCAGGGTTACTTTATACCCAAGGGGACGGCTGTTGTTGTGAACGCCTGGTAAGCAGAACTTCGTTCAAGATTTGCTTGTTGTTATGTTGGTACACCGCCCTAACTCACAAATGCTTAGGGGAATCTCACGAAACACGAACTACTATACGAATCCGTCGGTTTTCGACCCAGAACGATTTCTCAAACCCAACCCCGAGCTTGACCCGCGAGGGTTCGTTTTCGGGTTCGGCCGTCGCATTTGCCCCGGGAATGATCTCGCATTCCAGGCAATATGGATTCTAGCGGCATCGATTGTTTGGGCCTTTGATATTACAATGGCAAAGGACGAAGCCGCAGCACTGGCCGAAGATACAAACAGGTTTTCTCTAAACCTACTGAGGTACGCCAGAAAAATAATTTATCCAGGATCGGAGCTGAGTCTGCGATTTTAAGCCGGCCCAAGCCCTTTAATTGCCAGTTTGTTCCGAGACACAAAAACCTTGAAACCAAGTTGGGGTTGTTTGCTGCCTAGTTTTTGTCTTGTTCAATGTAATTAACCTCTGTGATTGATACCAACCCAGAATATGGAACGTGGATAGTGAGGCGAGATCCCGAACATGTTCTGATTTGTGACCGGCAACCCGGCAATTTCACGGTCGAACGAGTCCAGGCGACATCACTACTTCGATGTTGGCTGAACCCCAACTTCGCAACGTCAAACTAACCGCGGGGAAGATTTTTTGAGGTATATGGATAATCGAGTCTACACACTAACTGCCGTGGACGTCCGCTGATCGTTTGCGGCGCCGAGGCCGATGGTTGCGCATCGATAGGCTCAATTCGCTTGCTTCATCAACCCACTAACCTCAACATGCATTTTAATATAATTACGAGATGTAATAGCCGTATGTTTATGTAATGATGCGCCATTCACGGGGGTCACTGCATTGAGGGCGACGCCGATCGACGCTTGAATGGTGACTATCCCAAAGTCAGATGGTTATCGCATATGTAGGTATCGAGAAAGAGAGCTATGTAGCATTATCTACAATATTTAATCAGGGTGAATGCTCACGCTTCCCCCTGGTCGCCGTTCCCGACGATGACGGCGCGTCGGTCGGCATTGGCATCGTCCCTGGCGGCGAGGGCGGGGTAATGTCGCGTGATGTGACGACTCTGA
>WSTY01000353.1:0-21819 GCA_019633465.1 Tulasnella sp. 417 | reverse complement strand
GGGATCCAAGCCATGCAAGGAGAGTGAAAGCGAATCCTCGGGACCTAAATTAACGCCACAGAACCCTCCATACCCTTCTTTAGATTTATTTTAAGGTGATTCCGCACCGAAGAAGCAGCAAATGTCGATGCTATGGACCGCGGATGGGGTGATGGCACTACAACCTGGAGATCTTCGGAAAGTGGATTAGGTACTTAATATTATAGCTAGAACCCTAGTACTATGGTTATAGAGACCACATGCCAATTTTGAGGCTGTCACCCTGTGTTGTGGTGGAGAAATTCGTCGCGGATGGCCCGCGTCAAGAACGTCGAAAATTACGTAAGAAACTGTTTGTGCCAACTTTAGTGCAAACAGCTGTAAAGCAATCCCACCCAGGGAAGAAAGGCACGGGGGGGGGGGGGTCTGCACATGCGCGCTTACGTGTCGTCCAATCGGGGGAGAGGGACACACTGAGTTGTTGGCACGTGTTGTTGCTTTACCGCAACTTGAAGGTTTCCGACGGGACCAACTGACGGTCCGATTAATGGGCGCTTTCTTGGCAGACAATTGAACCTAAATTGTGAAGGAGAATAGGCGGACACCGCACCAAATAACGCAGGAAGCCTTTGTTTGCGTTATACCTGGCATCACCCGGTGCGGGCTCTACCGGCGGTGCTTCTCGCTCGCGTACCTCGCTAGTATCGGGAATGCTACCCTCAGCCTAGCCCGCATCAGATCGTGAATGAAGCCACACGCATCGGACCAGGAACCGATCATGGATTCCTCCACGATGAGATGTAACCCTCCGCACTGGCTCTAGGTCCAGGGGCTATTAGGAAATTCTCTGAGTCCAGTTGTGTATTCATTCCGTTGAGATCACGAATGAGGAGGAAAGTTAGCAGCTTGTCTTCGAGAAAGCAACGGCGTGTGCGAGGATCATATCGCGTTAAGGATTGGGTTGGATCAAGATAGGTTCGGCATTGCTCTCTAGACGATCTATATCTATACCGCAATTAAGGCGTCGTATTCTCGTCTTGGCACTTCTGTCAAGGTCAAGGGCTTACGAAAGCCTTTTCTTTCCACCGACCATGACCATGAGACGTTGCGCATATTCTGGGCGATCTTAAGGACTTTCCGCTCCAGGTGAGATTGAGGGGATATGCTACGGATGAACCCAAACCTATTTCCAAGCTATGCGGTATCTTAGAATCGGATAACCTGAAGTAAAGCAAGTAAAGCTACGATCGAGAGGAGAATCGATGTAGAGCGCGGGCGATAGGTTTGTGGCAGTATCTTCCAGGGCGTCTGACGCGTGACCGCGTAGCCACGAAAGTACAGGGAATTGAAATCCGTTTGGCCAACGTCTCCCCAGGATGGGGACGAGTTGGACGTTCGACATCAACCATAGTATTATATCCACATGCCCCCGCTATAATACTTGAGAGCTTTATGAAGCGAGCGTAGCATCTACCAGCGACACGGGTCTTTAAATCTAGATATCGCCGTCGATGCTCACAACCCGAGTGGCTGCCGGAAGAGTTTCGTTTGGGGTGCGGCCTTCGCCAATCCCGGCGTTTAAAACACTCCAAGCCTCATTAAAGCAGGTGGAGATATGCGCGCTTAAAAGATCCGCACATCATATATCGGGGCCCCGACGTCTCTCTTGGCCACACGTGTTCGGCAGGCTCTGCCCGAATGGCGATCTGCAGGTTGTGTGCCCCGTTGAGGCATGGCCCGAACAGCGATGGGCGCCAATACCCGGAGATTATTCGAACCGAATTCGAGTGTAATGAGGGAGATTTGACTTCAAGCTGAGGCAATGCCTCGTCATTAGTGCACTCTATGCTGCTGAGATCATCAGCACGAACTCGGTGGTCTTGGCATTGCGGAGAGACCGATTTGCGCGATTTCAGACTACATTAAAACGGAGTTGAACACTTTCCAAGTGACGCCTCCTACAACTCAAATGGACTTCAAACCTGCGTATTCTCAAGACTCCTTGGCATCCACTCTCGACCCCGGATCCGAACCACAAACCGCCTCCTCCCTGGGTTTCGACGAGAAAGTCGCCCTCGCGCCAAAGCGACACTGGACCACTCGACCCGCCAAGCCCAGCCTGTTGGGACTTCTCCCTACGGCGGCTGTCCTCCTGATGATCGTTGGCCTGATAACGCTTATGTTGAGAGCACTTCTAAGCTCCCAATGCGTGGAAACCCAGAAAGGCCTGGGTCTGAGGGCGGCGTTGCGGATCGGATTCTTTGCCACAATAGAGGGTGACGCGAAGGTGCCCGATTCGAAGAGCCACCTCTGGGCTCTAACTGTGTCCTCCCTAACTGTGGGTTGATGGGTTGAGCGACGGATGCGCTTCTCATTCTTTACAATATTAATGGTGATTTATAGAACAATCTTATATCAAATACGAGCTCCGTCGTAATGACTCTCGTTGCCTATCGTATTGGCGCAGAATGGCTTCGTCTGTCTGCCCCTCAAAGCCAATCAAGGGCTACGGAGACTCCAAATCCCACACAGTGAGTGTGATCTTCCATCTGCTGAAACCATTCCTCGCCTACATATCTGACTTTTACGATCACCATTTTAGGTACGGATTACTTGTCCGGCTTATGGGGTCGTCGTCCCTTACTTCAATTACTGAGACATATGTCTACATCGCACGATCATGGAACCGAGCAAAACTGCCTCGATTATTCCGGCATTCCGTGTGGCTGGCCAGCGCCGTATGGTTCCTCTCTCGCTTATTAGGGCTGGCAGACGTCTGGCTTCATAGCGAGAGCTATTCCTTTCACAACTATCTGTCCGTTGCCGCGAAGGGTGAACCCTCAATGTTGGGCGTTGCCTTTAACCAGTCCATCTGCCCCGACTTCGAAGCAAAATATCGCAACTCACAATCACTCAGTACCACAGATCCCTCATGTCAGCTTATATACGAGGAATTCGCTGCTCGGGAACACTGGGGAATTGACGCCGGCCTAGACGTAATGACACGAGCTGCGGAAGCACTTCTGGTAGTACGTCTGTTGGAGTCAGGAAGAGCAATTGTCACCCCCGCGAACCGGCGCTTCGAGTATAAGAACCAGACTTTTACTTTCCCTACATTTGCCGCACAAGCGACGTGCACTTCGATCAACCACCTTTGCGAACAGGATGAAGAAGGGGCTACGATCAGTTGCGCCGCCGCAGGGTACCCAGAGTTGCCATATGTGAAAGGTGATGGCGGGGAATTCTCCAAGACAAAGCGGATAAAAAATCGTATTTTCGGAGTGATGGGCGGGAGACTGTTGATACAGGAGTGAGTATCCTCTACCACTCACCGTTCGTGCAGCCTTGGGCCGTTTACATTACCCTGATCGTTAGTTACAGCAAGATAACCAGCACATTCCTTACAGAAAACCCGACTACCTTGGCTATCCAGCTACAATGGGAACCTACGACGCAAGCTGCCATCGACGGGGCCTCTCATGTCCATTCCGGGGCTGGCAAAGGCGCAGCAGCGGAGATGGCAATTGATCACTCTCCTTTACCGACCCTCTACGCAACCTGCAGTTTAACCTTTTTGGATGCTTTCGTCCAGTGGAGTGGCAGAGCCAAAACTTGGTCAGAAGTAAATGCCACGGTCGCCTCCCGAGAACTCGCTTCAGCGCTCTGGCTTCCAGTCGTCTGGCAACGCATCACGGAGCAGGTAGCAGCAGATATCATGTATACAGCACGCAGGAGAGCAAAAGAGGTTACGATGGTAGAACTAGGTCAAGATATCGCTAAGCTGTCGCTAGGGGGCGCCGCCGGTTTCTACCAAAACGCTCAAGAGTCGGATGTCCAAGATTTATCGGTAGTTATGGTAGCCATATATCCGGTCGTGCCGGTTATGGTATTACTGGGACTGCTATTCGCGTACGCCTTGCTGGTGTTGATGCTCTTCCTTTCGTCGTGTTGGCTGCCAGACGAATCCATCGTCCAACCGTTGGGCGACAGTCATCCGGGCAACGAAATTGAAACTTCAATGCTAACCTTGGCTCAGCGGTGGCTCACTAGTCCCCTGCCTTTAGTTGGCTTCTCATTCCCTCGAGGCGACGGGCTAGACGGGACACGTTCCGCATCTTACTTTGCAATGAACACGGCACCCGATGGCGATGAAGACCATACGAGGCTAGCAATTGGGCTAAATGGAGAGAGGTTTGGGGTCACTTTCTGGGGCCAGAGACGGTACTATGCTGAGGAAGCCTAGCAGCGAGTGCGATCTGGGTGTTAGATTGCGTACATGTATCACATTCTTTGTATTGTATGGTTGGGTTGGGGCATATATTGAATTAGGTCCCTGATAGAGGAGGTTTGTCCGGCTGTCTCAGTAGCATTGGCGATTCAGCGTAACTAAGCTGTTATCAGAGTAAAAATTAAAGGTTGGTGATAGTGGGCGAACCCCGAACAGAACCTCGAGTCTCCAGTTTCGGCAATTCCCGGAACCTTGCGGTGCCAGGCACTTGGAGTAATCCCTACCAATAGCGTAAGAAAATAAAAGGGGGGCAGGGGTCTGCGGGCGCTTATTGTCTCGTACAATCGCGTAAAATCGGACGCGAGGCATATCGGTGGACACGCGTGTGTACGTTACCGCAGTTTGCAGGATTCCTGTCAGATCACTGACATCCCGAACAGTGATGGGCGCTATGCTCGGAGGCGAAGAAGATGAGCCGTGACCGAGAAAACGTCGGCAACGCACGGAGGCTTGTTCATTTCGCAGTCTTTCAAACCGGCAATGCCGCCGCAAGCCTCAATTGTCTCGGTCTTCTCGCGAGAAACGATCTCCGCAATTGGTTTTTGTATAAAAGAGGACAGGTCCTTCTGAGAGGTCTGCAATCCCCTGCCAAATGGACTTCAAGCCTGCGCAGTTTTCAGACTCATCAACCTGTGTCTCCCACGATTTTGAATCGGAACCTCCGACCGCAGTTTCTTCAACTTTTGAGGAGAAGATAGCACTTGCGCCGACTCTACGATGGACCACCCGACCTGCCAAGCACAGATTGTTGGGGCTACTACCCACAGCAGCCGTAATCATCGCAACCCTTGGCTTCGTCGCACTTATCCTAGGAGTCCTACTATGGTACCAATGTGACGAGACCCAAGGGGGCCATGGGATAATGCCAGCTATCCGAGATGGATATTTTTATGCCGTAGAGGGCCATAAGCAACATGATGATTCCAGGAGCCACCTTTGGGTTCTAACCATTTCTGGTGTAGCCGTAAGTCCGAACCGATTAGCACAACGCACCCTCTACGGTATTGAAACAACCCTCTGCAGAGCCAGCTGATCTCCGGCACAACGTCTATCATAATGTCTCTCGTTGCGTATCGGGTTGGAGCCGAATGGCTTCGGCTGTCCCGATGCCAGAGCAGCTCTAGTGCTGCGGAGGCTCCAAGTCCTAGACAGTTAGTCCGACGTGGCCTATCGGATCGCATTCAGTGGTGTATAATTGAATAATCCTACTCTCACTCTAGGTATGGGTTGCTCGTCCAGATTTTGGGATCAGCTTCCGTCACATCACTTGTTGAAGGCTTCATCTACACTGCTCGTTCCTGGAACCGCTCACGACTTCCTCGAATGTTCCGACGCTCCATATGGCTAGCTACAGCTTTGTGGTTTCTCTCAAGGCTTGTGGGATTGACGGATGTCTGGCTTCATAGTGCCAGCTTTTCACTACGCTCCAACGTGACTCTCCCGGCGTCGCTACCGGGGCCAAGTCCGCCGTGGGGCGTTTCATTCAACAGCTCCATTTGCGAAGACATGAAAACAAGATGGAAAAATTCCGTTGGCATAAGTCCTGTGGAATTTGAATGCCTAGGGCCATACGAATACTTCGTCGCTTGGGAAGAGTGGGGACACGACATAGCATTCGACGTAATGACGGGCTCCGCGGAGGCACCCTTCCTTGTAAGGATGGCTGCCGGAGACACGGCGATTGTTATTCCCGGACCTAAAGTCGTCGATACGAGCTCCGAGAATTTCATTATTCCAACATTTGCTACCCAGGCAAGTTGCGTTTCATTGAATGACCTCTGCGATAGGGACTTGGACCTAGGCACAGTAAACTGTACTTCAGTCGGATACCCCAATTTTCCATATCTCGGTGAGAATAGGACCGAAGTATCATCAACAGGGCGGGTCGAAAACCGCGTGATGGGATTAGTAGGACAGGATTTAGTGGGGCGAAGGTGAGTGCCTAACGTTTCGAGGTGTTTTATAAACATTCACCTCACCATCCGGTCATTGACAGAGTAGGAAGCTTTGAATCCGTGCCGGTCTCCAGTAATCCGGTCAAAATGGCGATTCAACTGCAATGGGAACCTTTGGAACAAGGGTTAGGAGCGGTGGCCCGCGCTAAGTCCGAGTCGAAAGCCATCACCGGAAGGGAAGACTTCGACTTGGCAGTCGATCAATTCCCTCAACCTACCCTATATGCCGGCTGCAACGTCACATTCTTCGACGCATTCGTGCAATGGAATAGCACGAAGCAGGATTGGAATGTGGTAAACTCCACGCAGTCGTCTCAACAGCTGGCCGCGACGCTCTGGCTACCAGTCGTCTGGCAGTATGCCACAGAGCAACTTGCCGTAAATCTCATGTACACGGCGCGGAGGGGTAAGAAGGAGGATGTCATGCACGCACTCGGCCAGAATATCGCTCAGTTGACGCTCGTGGCAGCGGCCGGGTTTTACAGGCCAGCCGAAGCGTTTGACGTCTCTGAAACGGAGAAACTCCTCGTATCCGTGTACCCGGTACTACCCATTATGACACTGCTGGCGCTGCTTTGCGCATACGCGCTACTTGCATCGATAATCTTCCTTTCGGCTTATCGGACGCCAGATGAGGCCATTTTCATCACAGAGTCCCGTTATGGATTGGAAGAGGAGAAGATAGAATCGTCCACGCTGACCCTGGCCCAGAGGTGGCTCACGAACCCCATGCCCTTGGTCGGCGTTTCGTTCCCTAGCAATGACGGGCTAGATGGGACGCGTTCAGCTTCTTACTTTGCAATTAACTCGGCGCATGATAGCGACGAAGTCTGCGCTAGGCTTGCAATTGGGGTAAACGGAGAGCGGTTTGGGGTTTTACCTTGGGGTGAGCGGCGGGACTATGCTGAGGAGACCTAGACTCGAGGATGGCCTTGTCTCTGGGATTCAGACACGCCTCATATGTAGTATTAGTTGTCTGAATAAAAATATGTGTTTTTATTGGACACTTCTACCGCTAGACCAAGCTGGAGTTCGCTCGGTACCGAAGGTGCACGAATCCACCTGTTCTGCGCACTACTTTTGCCCTAGTCCGTGCAGAGGACTAGGAGCCGCTAACTGGCTTTTATGCAGGATTGCGGATTCTTCGCGACAAAGTTGCAGTCAGGACGAAAATCGAAGGCTCCTGAGAGTGGGAGAACCCTGACCAGCTCCTTGCCAAGGTTCTACCCAACATTAAATTGCGGGCAATAGCATAAGCATCGCGTCGCATCAAGATCCCACCGATTACAGCTGCGGGGCATTTAGACCGAATCTTCCCTTGAGACCGGTGGAAAGGTCAGAGGGACCTACCGCGGATTTCCCGGATAGCGAGGTGGAGGAGGATTAACCTTCAAGTGAGGGAGAGCGGATTACGAAGTGTTCGATTGTGAGGTACATAAGTGCATAAACAATAAGAAGATACCGACATGAGCGGGCGTGAGGAGGGACAAAGTTGTAAAACAAGCGAGGCCAAAGGTAAAGAGGTCGTAAAGAAGAGGGAAGAGCAAATAGACAAAGAGGAAACAGAGAGCCAAAAGAGGAAAGGGCGTTGCAATGGCCGACCGCACACGCTGCACCCCACCTCCCCGCCCCCGGCAATTGAGTACAACCGTGGGACTATCTACCACGCACTCCAGCACGACCCGGCCGCAGCGCCCCGGCCACCGGTACAAGCTAGATAAGTAAAGGCGTCTATACTCAAAACGAAATTTCAAACCTGTTAAGTACACAAAGATACACTTGTGGCCGCGCCAGAGCCCCGACGATTCCCTGGAATGTTGCGATCCCGCGCCCTTAAGGCGATCCCCTCCAATCGCGGACAGTGGTTTGCGCAACTCTTTTCACCCCCGAGAATCACCTCACCCGGCCCCACCTACCTACCTACCTACCTACCTCCCTCCCTCCCTAAAGAAGCACAAGGAGCCCTTTCGGGCGTAAGTGTTTCCCCGATATATCCATTAAATCACTATTGTAATTCGGAAGTAAAGTACAGTAGCTACTTCTACACAGCCTGGTTGAACTATTGATGCAGAAATCCCTCTGTTTGGCTGTGAACAGCTCAGCCATTGGGGCTAGAGGGCTAAAATTACGCGATGCTCACTTCATGCGCGCCTGGGGCCACGAAACCCCCAAGGAGCACAAATTCTGTCGTGGAGAGACGGGATCTGCTCTTTCCTTTGTACTCGAGGGGGCATTTGGTGTTGGCAGGGGTCATTGGTGACAACAGGTAGGAAATTCCGTGACAGTATTCTTTGTGACGTCTGGTGACACTGTTGCCGCAATTCACCACGCATTAGGTTGGTTTTCAGACCCCCGCCATTCCTGAGCCCGTACAACTCAACCCCGTCAGCGAGTGAGGTAGAAAATTTGCGAGTACATTCTAAATATCTTAGGTCACATCTAGCGGAATTCAGTTAGCAGTTTCTGACGAAGCCGTTTCTTACCATATTTTGCTCATGCAATGCCCTTTCTTTTCTCCCTTACCGTTATGTGTCTCTTGCGCCATGCCTTTCCGCTCCCCCGTACTTTCCTGTTTCCTACTGCCATTACTGCCATTTCCAGATCTCCACCTTTGCATCAAACTTAACTCGGAGGCGTTTGCTACACCTGTCGAGCATCGAGCAAGTGTCGGATGGCGCCGCCGTCGGCGTCATCGGCGACGGCAATGGAGGCGAGGGATTGCATGATGTCCGCTTTGAATCACAACCATTCCTGAATGAATATGGCCACGCCTCGCGGATGCGGGCCGATGATCGCGTTTCGGCAGTGCTTCGCCACCAGAGAGCTGGGCCGACCATGACGGTACTGCACGTCGCTTAAAAACTTTACAAGGTGTGCACACGTTGAGATTAAGGAAAATTTCCGTATATGTGCTGACTTAGAAATATAAGGTAGCAATTCTCGCCTCTCAGGTAGCCTTGGCCCCAGAATCTCATGCAAGCTGACCTCACCAGGTGTCTTGAAGCGTGTCGTGCCGGGGATCACGATGGCCTCGCAGTGCGCACATCTGCAATCTGATGTGCTCGGTGATGAAAATTTATAACGCGCCAGCAGACTGCCAAGGACGTCGAGGTGCGCGAGGCGACAGGACTCCAGATGCAACCAGTAGCTACTAGGAGAAGAACGAGGACAACAAAGCGGAAGGAAACAGTCGGGGAGGAGATTTCATGGCTCAGCCTAGGTATAAGTCCAGGTCCGCAATTAGAAAGGAGAAAACAGGTGGAAGAGGTCTGGTACATTAACGCTGTTATTTAAAGGAAGTAGAAGTGGAGATGGGGAGGAGTTATTAGGGGAGCGCTCTGACCGAGATGGCCGGTGCTGGTCTCGCGGCTGCGGCAGAGTCATCCTCAAGCGCCCTTCGCCATATCTCTCGCCCTGATTTAGTGTGCCGCTGTTGCTCTAATGACTTTCGCAACCCTTGCGTGATTAGTGGGTCGACGCTTACCCCGGTAATAACGGCGATGGGCTGGGCATTGGACCCTGCTTGGCGCCTTGATTCAATCGATTAGTCAGCATCTCTTCCGATCGGAAGGAATTTTTGCTCAACTACAACGAGTTTCTTGCCTGCTATTTTCGCCTCTGGGTACTCCCACATATCATATAAAAGCTTATATCTAGTCGATTTTGCTTAATCAGGACCTTATTTGCGGAACACCGGCGAGGACCAAGCCGTGTAACCAAAATCGGATATAGTTTCACGGCTTGCTCCTCCCCGTCGTGGAAGAAGCAGGTTGGGAGCACGCGAGGTGATGAAAGATCCCTGTTCAGAGCTTCGGCTATGCCTAGAATCCTGTGATGCTGAGGGTTTAAGTCAATCGCAACGAATACCTTAGAATAAAAACGGACAGGGATCTGGGGGCAGTTCGTGTCTCGTCCAATTGCGTAGGATCGGACGTGAGGCGCACCGGTTGACACGCGTGTGTACTTTGCAGGATTCCCGTCGGAATACCAACATCCCGAAAAGTGACGGGCGCTATGCTCGGAGACAAATAAAAATGAAGGGTGACCGAGAAAACGTTGACACCGCACCGAGGCTGTTTGAATCTTCGCCGAGTGCCGTTCAAATCGGAACCGCCGCCACAAATATCGATTATCTTGGTATCGCTCTCGCGAGAAAGGGTCTCCGCAATTTTAACTGTCTATAAGAGGACAGGTCCCGCTTGGCGGTCTGCAATCCCCTGCCAAATGGACTTCAAGTCTGCGCAATCTCTAGACTCGTCAACATATGTCTCCCACGATTTTGAATCGGAACCTCCGACCGCAGGTTCTTCAACTCTTGCGGAGAATATAGCACTTGCACCGACCCTACGATGGACCACCCGACCTGCCAAGCACAGATTGTTGGGACTACTACCAACAGCAGCCGTAATCGTCACAACCCTTGGCTTCGTCGCACTTATCCTAGGAGTCCTACTGGGGTACCAATGCAAAGAGACCCAACGTGGCCGGGGGATAATGCCGGCAATTCGAGATGGATACTTTTATGTCGTGGAGGGTCATAATCAATCTGATGATTCCAGGAGCCACCTTTGGGTTCTAACCATTTCTGGTGTAGCCGTAAGTCCGAGTCAATTAACACAACCCGCCCTCTGCAGTATTGAAACAACCCCTTGCAGAACCAGATAATCTCCGGCGCAACCTCTGTCGTAATTGCTCTCGTTGCGTATCGGGTTGGAGCCGAATGGCTTCGGCTGTCCAGATGCCAAAGCAGCTCAAGTGCCGCGGAGACTCCAACTCCTGCTCAGTTAGTCCGATGTGGCCTCTCGGGTGGCGTATAGCTCAACACTCTTATCCTCACTCTAGGTATGGGTTGCTCGTCCGTGTTTTAGGATCGGCTTCAGCCACTTCACTTGCTGAAGCATTCGTCTACACTGCTCGGTCATGGAACCGCTCACGACTTCCTCGAATGTTCCGACGCTCCATATGGCTGGCTGCAGCTTTGTGGTTTCTCTCAAGGCTGGTGGGCTTGACAGATGTTTGGCTTCATGGTGTCAGCTTTTCCCTACGCTCCAACGTCACGCTTCGGGGGTCGCTGCCTGGGCCTGGTCCGATGTGGGGCGTTTCATTCAACGACTCCATTTGCGATGATATGAAAACAAGATGGAAGCAGTCCGTCGACATAAGTCCTGCGGGATTTGAATGCCTAGGGCCATACGAATACTTCGTCTATTTCGAAGAGTGGGGACACGACATAGCGTTCGACGTGATGACGGGCTCGGCGGATGCACCCTTCCTTGTAAGGATGGCTGCCGGAGACACGGCGGTTGTTACTCCTGGGCCTAAGGTCGTCGATACGAATGTTGAGAATTTCATGATTCCAACAATTGCTGCCCAGGCAAGTTGCACTTCGTTGAATGATCTCTGCCGACGGGACCTGGACCGGGGCACAGTAAACTGCACTTCAGCTGGCTACCCCAACTTTCCATATCTCGGCGAGAATAGGCGCAAATTAAAACCGACAGAAAGGCTCGAAAATCGCGTGCTAGGAGTAGTAGGACAAGAGTTAGTGGGGCTAGAGTGAGTACCTAACACTTCGATATAGTCAAGAAAAATTCATCTCACCATACGGTCGTTGGCAGATTAGGAAGCTTCGAATCCGCGCAGTACTCGAGCAATCCGGTTAAAATGGCGATTCAACTGCAATGGGAGCCTTTAGAACAAGGGCTGGGCGCCGTAGCCCGCGCAAAGTCTGAGTCGAAAGCCATCGCCTCCAGGCACGACTCCGACATGGCAATCGATGAATCCCCTCGTCCTACCCTATATGCCGGCTGCAACGTAACATTCTTCGACGCATTTGCGCAGTGGAATAGCACGAAGCAGGATTGGAATGTGGTAAACTCCACGCAGTCGTCTCAAGACCTAGCCGCGACGCTCTGGCTACCAGCCGTCTGGCAGTATGCCACAGAGCAACTTGCGTCAAATCTCATGTACACGGCCCGGAGAGATAGCAGGGAGGACGTAATGCGCGCACTCGGCCAGAATCTCGCTGAGTTGACGCTCGTGGCAGCGGCCGGGTTTTACAGACCAGACAGAGCGTTTAACGTCTCTAAAACGGAAAAAATGCTGGTATCTGTGTACCCGGTACTACCCATCTTGACACTTCTGGCGCTGCTTTGCTCATACGCGGTACTATCATCGATAATCTTCCTTTCGGCTTATCGGACGCCAGATGCAGCCATTTCCATCCCAGGGGCCGGCTATGAATCAGAAGAGGAAGAGATAGAATCGTCCACCCTCACCCTAGCCCAGAGGTGGCTCACGAACCCCATGCCCTTGGCTGGGTTCTCGTTCCCTAGCAGGGATGGGCTAGATGGGACACGTTCAGTTGCTTACTTTGCAATAAACTCGGCGCAGGATACCGACGAAGTCGGCACTCGGCTTGCGATTGGGGTAAATGGAGAGCGGTTTGGAGTTATACCCTGGGGGGAACGGCAATACTATGTCAAGGAGACCTAATCTGGAGCATCGCTGGGTCGCTGAGATTAGACATGCCTCATATATATAATATTATATATTCGAATAGACATATACTGTGTTTGTAGTAGACACCTCTCCCGCTATGTATACAATAGATGGATTTCGCTCGGTCCCGAAGGTGAATCCACCTGCTCTGCGTACTGTTCTTGCCCTAGCCCGTGCATGAGGGCCAGGACAGCCCAACCGACCTATATTCAGCATTTCTAATTCGTCGCGACAAAGTTGCAGTCAGGACGAAAATCGAGGGTAAGTGAGAGTGGGAGAACCCTGAACAGATCCCCCCCAGGCTTCGAATTCTGAGTAACCTTTGGGGCAATAGTATTGACATCCCGCCGATTAAAGGTCATTTGGACCGAATCTTCGCATTCTCTTTAAATCGGGACCTCGCCATATGCTTTGCCGTGCCATCGTCACCGGTACAAGCTAGATAGGTAAAGACGTCTGTACTCAGGACAAAATTTCAAACTTGTTACGTGAACGAGGGTACACTTGTGGCCGCGCCCGAGCCTCCACGAACTCCGGAATTCTACGACCCCTTGAGGTGATCCCCACCAATCGCGTACAGTGGTTTGCGCAACTTTTTTCACCCCCGAGAATCACCTCACCCGGCCCCACCTCCTTAAAGAAGTCCTCTCGGGCGTAAGTGGGGTCTTATCCTACCTTGTTAGGCAGGTGGGGCCGGGTAGACGCGACTCCGAGAGAAGTGCAGGTGAAGTTTGAACGAGAAGATGACGACACCGCAGCAAGTCACATGCATTGGATGACTTTCCATACTTTCAATAGAATTTCGGAGACACTGGAAATTCTCATACGCAGCAGTTCTTTCCTGATAAGGGTGTACAGTCCTCACCAAACTTGGTCCATTGAAACTCCGACTCCGACGAAGCAAGTTCGGCTCGGCGCTCGAAGACGGATGTGGATCTAGTCCCTCGCAATTTACACTCATATACACTCATATTTTGGGCGCTCCACTCAACAACACTCCATGAACGCGGCCAAGCCCCCCTACCCCGACACGCGGACCACCGTCGCACATCAAATACAACACAGCAGAGTGCCCATAAAACGGCCTTCCAAAATGTCTCTGCACCCACACACGGGTATTTCACTTACTCAATACGGTTTGGGGCCAAAGTATACAGTAATTTTGTTGACTATGGGCGCTGTAGCTCTTTGGCGCCTTTGAGAGCAGCAGTAGGCACATGAGCACCGGTCTGTGCCAAATGTCCTAGAAATCCTGTGTAAGGTCTCCCATTCTCTTATGTGGAGCATGTTTCAGGTCTAAACAAGTCATGACTTGTCGATCGTCTTGCACACCTCTCATCTAGATAAAAGAGAACGGGCCCGTTTCTGAGGTCTGTAAATCCCTCGAGAATGGACTTCAAGCCCGTGGACTCTTCACACTCGTCAACTCATGTCTCTCATGACGCCGAATCCGAACCTCCCCCTTCTGTCTCTTCAGCCTTTGAGGAGAAGATCGCACTTGCACCGACCCGGCAATGGACCACCCAGGCCGCCAAGCCTGGGTTGTTGGGACTACTACCCACCGCGGCGGTCCTTTTCATGACCCTTGGCTTTGTTGCCCTCATACTGGGAGTGCTCCTGTCTTTTCAATGCGAAGAGACACAAGGTGGTCGGGGAATACTGGTGGCCCTCAGGGCGGGATACTTTGAAACTGTCGAGGGTCGAGCCAAGAGCCACTTCTGGGTTCTAACCATCTCCTCTTTCGCCGTACGTGGAGGGACTATGATAAAAGCTTATCTTCTCGTGGATTGACAACTAATTGCAGAGTCACCTAATATCGGATACAAGCTCGATAGTGATGACTCTCGTCGCGTATCGGGTTGGGGCGGAATGGCTCCAGGTCTCCTACCAAAGCGGCTCGAACACCGCATGCGCAGAAACTCCAAGTCCTAGACAGTTCGTCGAATTTAATCTCTTATGAATTGTTTAATATCTTGATTCACATACACTGCCCTCCGTTCTAGGTATGGCTTACTCGTTAGGCTTTTAGGGTCTTCGTCCATCACGTCGATTGTGGATGCCGTCGTCTACTCGGCACGATCGTGGAACAGGCCGCGACTCCCAAGGATGTTTCGAAAATCCATGTGGCTAGCGACAGCTGTGTGGGTGCTCTCACGTCTGGTGGGACTGACGGATCTGTGGCTTCATAGCAAAAGCTACTCGTACCGCACCTACCTCTCACTGCCCGAACCCACCGGAGAACACATGTGGGGCGTCGCATTCAATGAATCCATCTGCACAGACATGATATCAAAATACAACAGGTCCGTTGAGATTAGTCCATCGGGCTTCGAATGTTTGGGGCCTTTCATATATTTTGTCGTTGCCGAGGCCTGGGGAAACAAAGCGAGCTTCCGGGTGATGACGAAATCGAGTAAAGCACGCTTCAACATCGAGATGGTGGAAGAAGCCACGGCGGTGGTTATTCCAGCACCCAAACACGTCGAATTGAACGACACTTCTTTCAACATCACAACATTTGCCGCTCGCGCGAATTGCGCTTCGCTCAACCACCTTTGCGACCATGATCTGATGGGCGCCACAGTAAACTGCACCTCAGCTGGCTACCCCCAACTGCCTTATTTCCGCCCGGACGAGAGTGGAGAACCTTTGACAGATCAGGTAGCGGACCGTGTTTTTGGGATAGTAGATGGGAATCTGCTGGGTCGGGAGTGAGTGCTTTTCGTGGCAAGATCCTCGATCCACGCGCCTTACCACCGTGTTATAACAGAACGGGAACCCTTGATGGTGATGGCGTATCGTTATCAAGCAATCCGGCGAAAATGGCCGTCCAACTGCAGTGGGACCCCCTAGAGCAGGGTATAATGGACGGTACCCACGCCATTACCACTTCAAAGAACCTGGCAATCGATCGATATCCGAGTAAACCCACTTTATACGCCAGCTGTGACCTAACGTTTTTTGACGCGGTCATTCGATGGAATGGCATGAACAAGGAGTGGGCTTTAGTAAACACAACAGTCTCCTCTTCAGAACGGGCTTCGACGCTCTGGCTCCCCGTCATATGGCAGCATGCGACGGAACAACTTGCTGCAAACCTCATGCAAACGGCACGTGTCAGCACACGAGATGTTGTGATGGGGGCACTTGGCCGCAATCTTGCGAAGCTATCGCTGGCTACAGCAGCTGGGTTCTACAGTCCCGCCGAAGCATTGGACATCGATCAAACCGAGGCCATACTAGTTTCTGCATACCCGGTGCTCCCAGTTATGGCGCTGCTAATGCTGCTTTGCACGTATGCCCTGATGGCGTTGGTACTCTTCGTTTCGTCGGCTTGCTTGCCCAACAAATCTATCATCGTACCACCAGGTGGCACCGACTCTCAAGACGAGAAGATAGAGCCGTCAACGCTGACACTGGCCCAGAGGTGGCTCACAAATCCCCAGCCTTTAGTCGGGCTCGCTTTCCCTGGAGGCGACGGGCTAGATGGAACGCGTTCTGCTTCGTACTATGCAATAAACGCGGCCTGCGATGGTGATGAACCTCGTACGAGACTAGCGATTGGGTTGAACGGAGAAAGGTTCGGGGTTACTCCTTGGGGTGAAAACAAGGCACCTCCTTGAGGACGCCTAGCGGCGAGGGTGGTTTCTATGCTGGATCCCGGGCATGCCTCGTGTACAGCATTCTGTGGTTGGATTAGGATAGGTATCGGATGAACTTAAGCCTGCATCGTTAATGCCATTGAAGTGCGCTTTCCCAAAAGTACTGCGAAACGCAAGAAGTGATCATCTTTTCCATTGAAGCAAATAAATCCTATATAGTTCAAACAACCCATTCCGAGATTTAAGGCGTAGCACGACCAGGCCATCTAGGGTATAACGAGCAATCGCTAAGGGGGGTTTCAGGTCAGTTGTTAGAATATAATGCATAAGTGACTAGAGCTTCATACCGAACGGTGTATCGGTCGCACAACCAAGCAAGCAGGCGCTGGTGAAGGTTTCGTCGTTAGCTGACGTTAATAAGGAATAGGAATAATTCGGGTTCAGACCTCGACACCGAGACCGTATCCACCATGTTCACATGTGCCGTACTTGCGCTGGTCGGTGAACCTAATGCGATAATAACGATGTCAGTGATCTCCTGCGCCGAAGCTTATATCATCCCCACCAATAGTAAGGGGCGGGGTCAATACCCTCGCGCTTGTATCCCTCCAGTAGTTCTTGCATGTCAGAGATACGCATCGAACCACCTAGCAAATAGGCATTTAGCAGAAAGACATGTATGCAGAAAGACTGTGCACTTACCAACAATCTCACCGACGTTGGGCATCAAAAGGTCTACACTCTCGGTGTAATCCTCGTCACCCGGCACGCGCTTCATATAGAACGCCTTCAACTCTCTCGGGAACTTGTTCAAGAAGATCGGTACACCAATCTCGTCGGTCATCTTCCTTTCAGCGGCCTCAGCAATGTCATCTCCAACGACGTGATCGACCATCTCGTGCGTGGTTTCGTCCTCGCGTTTGATGCCGTGGTCGTTCAACCATTTGATGGCCTCACGGTAGTCTAATCTCATGAAAGGTCGTTTTGGTTGCTGGAATTTCGGGTTGAGTTGGTAGACGAGTTTGGAGATAATGGGGTCAGAGAGGATGATCTCGACAGAGTCGCAGATCTATGCGTGGTGCGCAAGTCAGGCCCAACCAGGCGAGTGAGACGAAAGGCTCTGTCGCGAAAAGAAGGCCACTTACGACGTTCTCAATGTGTGTCATGAGGTCGTCGAATGTGATGAAAGCAAGTTCGGCCTCGAGGTGAGTGTATTCGCTCAAGTGTCTGATGAAGTCTCTAAGTCAATTGGTGAGTCCCATGGATATCTATTCGGGCTGACCTTCGGGTATGGCTGAAAGGCGATTTCTGAACGTCAGAGTCGAGTTTATCTAATCGCTTAAAGTGGGCTTCTTACCTGTTTTCGGCTCGGAAGCTCTCCTGGACGCAGTACACGTCGCCCAAACTTGGGAGGCAAGTCTCCAGGTATAACTGACTGCTCTGAGTCAAGAACGCCGGTTGGCCGTAGTAGTCGAGCTTGAAGAGAGTCGAACCACCTTCGACTTGGGTTTGGACCATGCAAGGTGGGGTGACTTCCAGCACACCGAGCTTCTCGAAAGTCGTACGGAAAGCACCGAGCATCGCAGCGCGAACTCGGAGGACAGAAGCGGCCTTTTCTCCACGTAGCACAAGGTGTCGGTAGTCCGCTAACAGGGATGGGTCTGAGTGCTGAGAGGATCGTTGAGGCTCGTCAGTGCGAGAAGACACAACAGAGCTGGACCTCACGGCGCTTACCTCGTTGATCTTGTTCGAGAAAGCGTCGTCTCCGGAGGGCGCGGCGTGGATCAACTTCCAATAATCCGCAATAAGTTCATGTCCATCGGGGGCAGTCTTTCCTTCTGGGACAGGTTTCATGGTTCCGACGATCTCAACGGTAGATTCCAGAGTCAGGGTCAACGCGTCGTAGGTTTGGGCCTGGATTGCACTGTTAGATCTCTGCACACGATGAGTGTGTGAAAACAGAACACGTACCAACTTTCCACTAATAAAGCACTGAAGGTATCCACTTCCGTCCCGGAGAACAATGAACGTGTTTTCCTTCTGTTGTCGTAGCCGGTGTACCCAGCCGAAGACCCGGACGCGCTTCTCGTGATGGTTGGCGCAGCCACGAATCTTGACCTATTAGAGCCAGCGTAGACTTGTTGTTAGATACGGTTCTAGTAGTCACTGGGTTCACCTGCTGTGGACTGACCTTAGTGGCCGGAGGCAGGCTGGTGTCCTCGACCAGCTGGATCTTCTTGCTCTCTTCCAGCTTCTTCGCCTCTCGCTCCTTCAGCTCGGCAGCTTCCTTCTCCAACTTCTCCTTGTTCTCAGCAGCTTTCTTCATCTTCTTCTCGTGCAGTTCATAGGACTTCTTGGCCTTCTTCAATGCAGTAGGGGTGATAGCTGCCCACTCGTCCGTTGGCTGTTTGCGAGTGAGAATGGAGGCATCCTGGCCCTTCGCGACCATGGCACCGAGCACAGTGGCGTACGGCTTCTCTGATGTCCCATCACCAGTCTCGTCAGAGCCGGCGCTCTCATCCACGTAGACAGCAGGGCCGGTTGCTTGAACGATAAGGCTGTTAGACCGCGTCGCTAGCGACTCGTACCAGCCAAATGCTCACGCTTCTCTGAAGAGCCTGGTAAAGTGTTGGACAGTCCCAAGTTCGTAACCTTGTCCACGATGGTGTCTACAACTTGCGACATAGTGGCGAGCGATGTGGGGAGGGATGGTGAGATGGGACACTTAGAAACAAGCTTTGGGACTTTATCTCGAACTGGACCGTGACTCGCGTGCGGCTAAATGAGTCGCGGTAATTACGGAGCTAATACTTTAATGCTTCCCAGTACAGGAGGTCCGAACGCACTCAGATAATTTGCGAATAACAACCTTAGATAGATAATACGCGTCTCTTCTATATACTCCGGGCTTATAATAAAATGGAATCCGTCTTCTAGTTACAGGATCAGGATCCCTGGACTGACACGGTCGGCCTTCTATGAACAGGAAAGAATGAGGGGGAGTGAATGCAGAATACCCGAGAAAAGTCGGAAGAATAATATGTGTATATGCAATGGTTTGACAGTGGGTGTCGCCAAGAGGCGGATGCGGATGAGAGGTGGAAACGAAAAGAAAAAAAGAAAGAAAACGCGGCACGAGAGATTGAAGTGCCGTCTAACCATCCGCGTCGGTAGCACCCATGAGCTTCTTCTTGTTGCCCTTCCGGTGTCGGAGTTGGTTCTTGCCTTGTGGGGGAGTAAACCCGAGCATGGCGTGTTCGCGGTGCAAATCGGAAGGAACAGCCGGAGCGTTAGGCACCGCTGGTGTAAGTGGCGTATGCGGTGTGTGAGGCGTATGCGGTGTCGTTGGCTCCTCCACTTGAGACTCGTCGAGGTATGGGTACTTGGACCCTGGGTTGGTGAAAAGGATGGGTTGGGGCGACTGGGTGCACGTGATCTCGAGTTGGCGAGCGAAATACTGCACTGCAGCATGGAAAGCGGTCCTGTCGAGGCGAAACCGGTCAGTACATCCTTTGCTTCAGAACGATTCAAAGACTTCAACCCACTTTCTAGCCAGCCTCAAGGTCCAATCCTGCCACGTCCCGTTATGCCCAATACCAATGTTGACGCACAACGCCTTCTGGAACTCGATCTTGGAGAAAGCGATGCTCGTTCCGGCCTTGTACCAACGCTTGTCGTCCGAGTCGATCCACTCATTGAGCTTCTTCTCAAGGGCGTCGAGCTTCCACTGAGGTGTCCTCCAGTTGATTTGCATCTCCATCACCTCTCCCATCTTGTCCGAACGACGTGCGTTCATGATGAACTTGGTCAAGAGCATCGAGTTGAAGTAGTACTAGAGGGAAGATAAACTCTGGTCAGTCTCAACTTTCCTGGACCTCACCAACCCCATTCACTCACCGTCTGAGATCCATCAACCCGAGTGAAAGTCGTAGCAAACAATCCCATCTTGCGGACAACCAAGTTTTCGTTTTCGATGAAGCACCGGTCACCGGTGTCGAAGGGACTGTGGCACGATAAGCGTTAGCTAACAAGCCTCCCCTTTGAGAGATTCACCTATCGCTTACTGAGTAACGAACAAGAACATAATTGAATCGAATGCATTGGACGCGGCGTTCTTGAAGATGAAACTCGCAGCGATAAACACGGTGTAAATGCTGGAGAACGACGAGCCGATCGAGACACCAAAGATGGGCAAAGCAACTAAAGAACTCCGTCAGCTCAAGCTCCCTTCAATTAGGAGATCAAGATAGGGGCTCACTGAAGATCAAAATGATCAAGAAAACGCAAAGCATGAGCCTGTCCAAGGTCTGCACAGCCGCACCCACATCCCTTAAACTCCTCGCCAAGAACCTCCGCTCCTTGTAAACCTTCATCACGGCAGTCTTGATCTCGGCTCGAGTGATGTCTCCGTTATCGTCTTTATCGAAAACCCGGAATGCATCGCGAGCTTCGTCCGCCGTCGCGTAAGCCGGGTAAAAATCCGAGGGGATGAGGTACTGGCGTCGTCGGTCCGAGCGGAAGGCGTAGTACAAGTTTCTGGCGAGTTTCTATTGAGCGCGTCAAAGGAATTCGCGTCAGTATGAAGCACACCCCACGTTAGGAAGCAGCGAGAAACGCGGACCTTGGCCTCATGAGCGCTGTTCAAGCTGAAAACACCTCCTCCTCCACCGTCATCATCATCGCTATCTCCTTTCCTCATGCCTCTCGCATCGTGCAACGCAACCTTCTTCAACGCTTTAGCAGCCTGAAGGATCACAGCTTCCCCGGTCTCATGCGGGCTTCCATCTCGACTGTGGCGTCCAGCGGGAGTCCTGCGACCATCGCTTCCCTGGGCCGGCGAGTTTCGTCCCGAGGCGGGCCTGGAACTGGAGGGCGGGTACGCGTGCGTCGGGGAATCCTGCAAGGGTATGTTCGAGTCCTTTCGCTTCGGCTTCGACTTGCCGGTGCTGCCACTCCCGCTTCCGCTGCCAAAGTCCCAGAATCCGCGCTTCTTCCTTGGAGGTAGAGCCGCTACGGCGGGGCTGTCGCTTCTCCGTCGAGCGTCGCGCTCGTCGTCCGCTGCGTCTCCGCCGTTGATGAATCCTTCTTCCATGGCTCCAGGTTCAGAGGCGTAGCGTGCTCGGCCACCGAAGAACAGGGGCGTGTAGGTACCGGATCCGGTTGGGGTGCGGCGCTTGGGCTTGTAGTCCCTCAGGTGGTCGAGCACTTTGGTTGCTTTGCTGACGTCGTCGAGACGCTCTTGGTAGGCCGTGCGATGGAAGGAGAAGGCTGTTCGATATGGGGTTTGGAAGTGAGTTTTCCGCTTAACAACGATCAAGTCCAAGCCATACCAATCATCTGAATCAACATCTTCTCCAAACAAACAACGAGGACCAAGAAGAAGAGGAATCGAATGACTTGATAAACCTTTCAAAAAGAGAGGCCTTCGTCAGCACCTGCGCCAGTCGCTACAAGTCCAGTCCCTCACCCTAGGCGTGTAACTGGCTCGACTGGC
>WSTY01000352.1:0-21837 GCA_019633465.1 Tulasnella sp. 417 | reverse complement strand
GCGAGCTGTACCCGCACTTGACCAAGGTGACCGATACGGACTCCACCGCTGCGTTGATTTCGGATGGTGAGTCCCTGCTTTCCTTTTCGGCGAGCTTAGATTGCGTTTGGGCTGAACGTGCCTTTCCTCCCTTACAGTTCGAGAGATGATCCTGCGGAAGCATCTGCAGGACAGCAGTCTCATGTAAATGAGACGTTCTATCTCTCGCTCTCCGCCCCCTCGGTAACGGCCACCACTAACGCCCCCGCATTTAAAATACCTCCCACTCCCCCTGTTGACTTGTACCATTTGGAAAACGACCTCGCCTGTCTGTCTTGTCTCTCTCCTTTCCCCCTCCGCTACTTACTACCCCACCTGCTTCTACAACCCTGCCCCAATCTACTACAAACACTCCCTTATATTTTCGGTTTTTCCGGCTCTCTTTACATTCTTTTTGAACACTTAAACACCAAAAAAACACTTTGTATCTAGGGTTTTTTAACACATGTCTTCATGGTTTCCTTTCGCTGTTGTTCAATGGCATCTGGTCTGGTCTTCTCGTCTGGTGCAACACACTTGTTACATAAGCAAACTATATATCAGGACGAGACTGACAAGGGACGCTTCGCTCGATGCTTGGTTATCGCAACGATAACACCGCGCATAAAGAAAAGACCCCGTACGCTCATAATCATTGTCGGGGCCGCAAGCCGTACGTATTAGATTTAAAAAGGACGGTGCAACAATGAATGGGACGACCAGTAATACAAGGGCTCGGAAGCCCTACCCCGCCCCCTCCGAAAAGGCCATCCCTGACGTCGTGCATTAATGTACCTCACACTCCCCCTTTCGACTTGTGCATTTGAAAAACGCGCTTGCCTGCCTGTCTCTCTTTTCTCTCCGCTACTTACCTACTCGATCTACCTATGCTTCTACAACCTGCGCAATGAACACTCCCTCATATTCGGTTTCAGCTGAGGTAAATTCGCCGCCTTTCGCACAAGGCCGGACAGTTAAGGAACCAACCGAGGAAATACCTAGATTCGGATATTCAGGCGCGTACATATGTGATTACAGAAAAATATTAACGATACCATGAAGAATTGGGACAAGCAATAAAACATGGACGAACAGGAGCTCGAGAGCATTTCCCGGCATTAATGTGGCGAGGAAGAGTAAGCACAGCTCGTGACTGAGAAAGGCTCGAAGATGAGAGGATGGAAAAAAGAAAGGGGGAGGGAGGGAGGTTTGATTCAGTGACCCAAGAGCAAGCCGACGGAGTGCATTGTCAAGATCGTTAGTGCTGCCGAAGTGAGGCACGTATGCAGAAGACGCTGCCGTCTGAATGTTTCGGCTTCGATTCTGGTGCAAGAGGCTTCTAACACAGTTAGTGTTTGCATGGTCATGTGAATCTTCTACACGGGCGTACCTTTGATGTCCTAGGGCGAACGACTGTTCTGCATGGGTGTGTTCGGATTGAAGGGCATAGACGAATCCCAGTTTTCCCAGCATTCTTTCTAGACCTTCTTCGTGACGGAGGCGAGCGTAGATCTTTCGCGCTCGATCGAAGGATTGAAGTGCCTGGGTGTACTTGGATTGATCACGATAGATGTCTCCAAGCTCTTCTAACGTGTTCGCTTCCTCTAGGTCATGACCGAGGCAAGCATAGATTACTTGCGCTTGTGCGTACGGCTCTTCCGCTTGGGTGTATTTAGATTGAAGACGGAGGGCGAGACCCAGCCCTGCTAATATGGTCGCCCGCTGCAGGTCATCACCAAGACGAGCGTAGATTTCGAGCGCTCTGGTGCAGGACTCCTCTGCCTGGGGGTATTTGGACTGAAGATAGTAGGCAGTTCCGAGGTACTCTAGAGTGTTTGCTTCGTTCAAGTCATTACCGAGGTGCGTGTAGATTTCAAGCGCTTTGGCGTATGACTCTTCTGCCCGGGTGTATTCGGATTGATCACGGTAGACATGTCCCAGCCCTCTCAACGCGTTCGCTTCCTCCAAGTCGTTACCGAGCTGAAGGTAGATTCCTCTCGCCCTGGAGTATGATTCCTCTGCCTCAGTATATTCGCATCGATTGTAATAAATCAATCCCAGCTCTCCCAAAATGTTAGCGTTCTCCAGGTCACGATCATTACCGTGGAGGGCGTAGATTTCCAGCGCTCTGACATATGACTCTTCTGCCCGGGTGTATACGGATTGATCGCGGTAGACATCACCCAATAATAGACCTATTGAGGATGCGGGTTGAATTTTATTGACGCAGTCGCTGGGCAGGGGCTGGCATCGACGGCACGAGGCTTGGTCATCGCCGCACAAGGTTATGAGAAGGGATGATTAAGGGAAGTTTATGGGCACTTAAAACGCATAAAAACGCGGAATAATGGACCGCGGACCTTCTAACGCCTAGCAAGGGCCGACTAGACCCGATCAGGTACTTTCGTGGCTTACCAGTATCCGGTAATGACCGTGCAACCCGTTAAAAGTCGGAGCGCCTTATAAGGCACGCCCAACTTTTCCGACAATAGCATCAAATCTTCATGGTGCGAAAATACACCACAGTTGAACGAGCTGTAATATCGGGGCTGCATCGTGTAGGGTGAGGACCTTGCCGCCCTTTCCAGATCCCTGGCTCAGGTCATCTCAGGGGCATCCCGGTTTGATGAGCAACCCTGGGGTGCAATTCTAAATGTGTGCAAAGTGTACTGACTCCTCTCCAACCGGACGTTCTACACGCTTTTCAGCACCTTCTGGGCCTCACATAGAATCACCCTCAGGATGTCCCAAAGCACTTGCTTCAATAGAATAAATGCTCCGGCTAACCCACTATGTGCATGACTATTTTCGAAACAGATGGCCCTGCATTCGAAACCAAGATATCAAAGGAAAACAACAGTTAAGATATCAGCACAGCAAGGACAAGCATGAATAAGGGGTCATTGAGAAAGGCTCGCAGTTGGAGTGTTGGAGTCAGCAGTGGAGGTCGTGGAGGTTTGGCTTTGTGACAAAACAGGTGTCTGACTGGGAACATCATCAACGTCTTTGGCCCTTCCGAGCTGTCCATATAACTTTCCGGACTCCCCACAGCCCATGCCGGCTTCAATTTTTGGGTCTCGACCCTGGTGTAGGAGGTGGAGGTGATGTACTGTGTTGGCCTGACCCAGGACATCGCCAACTCGAGCGAAGAGCCGGTGTGCTAGGGTAAAGGACTCTTCTGCCGGAATGTATTTTAACTGAAGGTAGTAGACGTTTCCTAGCCGAGACAACGCTCGAGCTCGGTGGTGTTCATTACCGAGGCGAGAATATATCTCTTGCGCTTGGGTGAGTGACTCTTCAGCCTGGATATATTTGAATTGACCAGAGTAGACATCTCCCAGCTCTCCTAACGTTTCCGCTAGACCTTGATTATCTCCGATGCGAGAGTAGATTGTCTGCGCTCTGGTGTACGGCGCTTCTGCTTGGTTATATTTGGATTGAAGACAATAGATGTGTCCCAGTCCGTGCAACGTGTTCGCTTGACCATGGTCATTACCAAGCAGAGTGTAAATTTCCAGCCCTCGAGTGTACAACTCTTCGGCATGGATGTACTTGGATTGAGCACGGTAGATGCTTCCCAGCGCTTGCAACGAATATGCTCGGCCCAGGTCATCACCGAGGCGACAGTAGATGTCCCGCGCCCGGATGTACAGCTCTTCTGCATGAGCATAGTTGGATCGAAGATGGTAGACCTGCCCGAGCCCAGACAGCGTGTTCGCTCGACCCTGGTCATAACCGAGGCGAGAATAGATTTCTTGTGCTCGGAGGAACGACCTTTCTGCCTGAGTGTATTTGGATTGAAGACGGTAGACGTCTCCTAGCCCAAGCAACGTGTTCGCTCGACCGTGGTCAATACCGAGGCGGATGTGAATTTCCTGTGCTTGGGTGTACGACTCTTCTGCCTGGATGTACTTGGATTGAACGCGGTATACGTTTCCCAGCCCGTGAAGGGTGTTTGCGCGACCCCAGTCATAAGCTAGGCAAGCGCGGATATCTTGTGCTCGGGGCAACGGCTCCTCTCCTTGGGTATGGTTGGGTTGAAGACCGTCGACGTCTTTCAGCTCTCTCGCTGTATTTGCTCGATCATTTTCATTCCGAAGACGAGCGAATTGTTCTTGAGCTTTTACAGGCAAATATTCTGCCTGGGTGCATCCAGGGTTACCACGGTAGACCTCTTCCCGCCAATGCAATGTCTCCTCTTGACTGTGGCCAGTACCAAAGCGGGCATACACTTCCTGCGCTCGGATGAACCACTCTTCCGCCTGCTTGTATTTCGATTGGAAGTAGTAGCCGCGCGCAATAGCATTGAACGCATTCGCAATGTCTGTTTTGTTATCCGTGACCATCGCGAGAGACAGCCCTTGCTGGAACAGTGACAGAGCTTTCTCATGGCTACCTTGTCGAAGATGCGTCTCGCCCATTTCGAGCAACAAGCCGACTGAAAGAATTCTGAGGCTGGAACACGTCCCATCTAATGGGGGCGTTGAGGGCTGAAAGCGGACATGGGCTTAGATTGTCTTTGACCAGAGTGTAGCTAGCGCGGAACTTACCATCCATTTCAACTCGTCACAGCACCGAATAATATTGGGTCTAGCTCTGGGATCAAATTTCCAGCAATCCGTCATCAGACTGCAAAGGGCAACCACCTGGGCCAGTTGCGCGTCTTCACGGGGCGAAGGAACTTCTCCTCTGATCACCGTCAATGTGATAACGCCGTCGGAGTTCAGCTCATGAAATGGAACATGATTGGTCATCACCTAGGGGAGACGTGTCAAGGGGACTTATCCACAAGAAGAGACCTTCCCATTGGGATCTGGGCGTACCTCCCAACAGACCCAGCCAGCTGCCCAAATATCGCTTTCCAAACTCGGAAATCTCCCGTTCACGACCTCTGGGGATGCCCAGCGAAGTGACCAAGTAGGCCCTGTCAACGTTAACTGATTGCGGGTGGCATCAACATGTATCCAAGCCTGCTCCATGGTCGAAATTTCGTCCACCAGTTGACCAAGCCCTTCAGCCGTAAGCCTGTCGTCAGGCGCATTAATTACGCGAGCCGACCCAAAGTCGGTAATCATTGCATGGTAGGAAGAGCTAACGAGAATGTTAAACTACGGCATTCGTTCGAGTGAGATGCGAGTCCGAACTGAATCTAGATGCACCAGCTCACCGATTTCAGATCGCCATGGCAAATCGGTGGTTTTCGAGAGTGAAGATACTTGACACCTTCAAAGGTATCTTTGATCTAGAATACGAACGCTTGTTGGCTTGTTACGGGTTCCCTCATGGCACGCTGCTCCTTACAAGTGAAAGGCGTTCCGGAATTTCCCAATCTCCTGTGGCAAGGAATTGGCGTACATTTCCATTTGGCTCCCAGGGTAAAACTATCCAGGCCTTTCCGTTCTCGAAGTCTTCAACGAACCCGACTAAGCGGACGATGTTCCGGTGCGACAATCCCGCCATCACCTCCACTTCGTGAGTAAATTCCTTCGTCGATTCTGTCAATATTTTGCAGCGGATACCAGAGATTATAGCTCTTACATTGGCGAACTTCTTTCTTTCTATACTTTGGAAATATCTATGTTTTTTCACCGCCACCACCTCGGTCCCTTCTCCTCTTTTAAACGTCGCCCGGACTACGTCAGCCTGGCCGCCAATTCCATGAGGGGCAGATGAGGTAAAATCGATTGCGCTCGAATCGATCCGGAGGCCTGACAATCCATCGAGTCTCCAGCGCTTTGTATCTTCACTGGATCTAGCTTCAGCGCTTTGGTAGCCATTTTCGTCGTTGCCGTCGTCAGGATTTTGGTTGACGGTCGGCATTCTAGCCACTGAGGGTTTGATCCAAAAGTCGGAGCTCATGAGATTCTACAACGTGTAGGTTGACTGGCAGACGCACCGTGATATACACAGATGATCAAAAGAAGCAAACCACAAAGAAATTCGAACGGAGTATCCAGGTTCTCCAAATATCCGGACTTAAATTCTAACGGAATATCCGGGTTCTCCAAACATCCGTATATAAAATGGATCGAAGTATTCGGGTTCTCCAAATATCCGTATATAAAATCGATCGAAGTATTCGGGTTCCCCAAATATCCGGACTCCAACGAAGAATCATCATACAGCGTGACAGGAAGATACATCACAAGGAAGATGATGCTGATATAAGGGAGCCAGAGTAGATTCTTGTGTTGTTGAAGGGTCATGTTCTGAGAGCAATGAATCAGGGCAAGGGCAGGGGTGAGCAGAATGTCAAGGAATTTGACTGTGAGCAGGGGAATCGACCACGGCTCCTTTATGTTCGGTATATCTGGTGCCAGTGACACAGTGTGCAAAGCGATGTTTTCTCACGAGGGAATTTTGCCGCAAAACCTCAGTTCACCTTAGGGACTAGTTTGAGTCCACCCGGGACTCACCACGCCATCACCCGCGGATAGGTACCGAATTGTCGCACGGATGCAAGACGGTGAGTTTTGCACCCTAATTTCAGAGCCCATCCGCAGGTGAACCCTTGCGGGTACCCGTGAATACCCATCCCACCCACCACTGCATCATGTATCACGCCCTTGCCCAAAAACCTCGTCCGCGTGTCGAAAAAAAATTCCCGCCCGCACCCCCCGACGCTTCACCAATGCAGATTCACTCGAAAATGCATCCATATGAGC
This sequence comes from Tulasnella sp. 417, assembly GCA_019633465.1. Classification (NCBI taxonomy): domain Eukaryota; kingdom Fungi; phylum Basidiomycota; class Agaricomycetes; order Cantharellales; family Tulasnellaceae; genus Tulasnella; species Tulasnella sp. 417. Next base: position 15,154 of record WSTY01000352.1, on the reverse strand, counting down.
AATCTAACGTGTTTAAAATACGTTTGCATGAAAGAGTAATAGTGAAAGAACGAAAGTTGGGGCCGAGAGATACCGGCGTGCCTCTGGCCCAAAATTGCACGATCCATTCATACGCGTCCGAAACCCTTGCTGATCAGAATGCGACCGACAGGTAGAACCATCGGAAGCTGCTAGGTCCGGATTACTAATTGCAGCCGAGGTATTGGTATTTAAGGCCAAATTCGCACGGTTGAGAAGAGTGAAGTGTGGAGGAAGAGGGGAAGCAGGCAGGATCGACGGATGGGACGGGTTATCCGCGAAACTCGCGTGTCCAACCACGGGTTTGCATCCGCGGATGGCTCACCTGTTGTGGGTAGATTTCCCATGGTTGATTCGTGAGTGGATCGTGGTGGGTGCGTGATTCACCCGTGAAATCCGTCACCCGCCGCTAGTCCCTAGAACTTCAACTTCACCTGCCTTATTAGGCAGGTTTTTAATAGATTTCTCGTTCCAGAACAAGTGCAAGATGCTTTATCAGATGTAACTAAAGCATGTATATCACACTTGGTGATGGAGTGACAGTCAGCTAACTAGGCGCAAGGTCCCCCTTGGTGTAATTGTGGGTGCTGTTCCGCTCAGGATTCAATGGGAGAGACACGATGACAACACTCCAGGCAAACAGCTTCTACTTTGTTCTGTCTTAGTACGATAGGTCATCTATTCGTAAAGCTTTGTGGGACTTGCAAACCCCTGAAAAGATACTATCAGGACAAGAACATAGTATACCATTTAGCAATAGCTGTATCGTTGATTAGGGTATCCAGTACGCCGCCCATTGCCAGATATACACAATATATAATTATTCGATGTACTATTTATGCTACTTTATATGACTTGGGATGGAAATGGTTGCCTCTGCATTTCGAATGAAGTTCTCCAGTTGACCCTGACCGAAGCGGCGGCGGCAACAACGAGTGGCCGGCATCTGCCGTTGCCATAAGTAAAAGGTTGTACCCTGTCATGCACGCCGCGATATTTTCTGACCCGACGCGCGATTTCTGGATCCGACGAACGATTTTGACGCCTGCCGCGAGACTTCACCTGCCGACCGCCTCACATTTTCCCCCGTATTCACACTTAGACTCAGAAACGCTCAAAATGGCTCTTTACAAGGACCTGAGGGGGGAAAATCGCGCAGGAATTTTTCCCCACTCGGAATGTCATAATCTTGAACCTCGAGCCCCGCGAAAGTAAAAACCCGGCGCAAACCTCTCAAACTTCACCCCACCCGACACCCTCCCTCTCACCTCTCTTCAATGCTGATTTTGGCTAATGCCATGTAAGTCGTCTGCACGTTGCCCGTCACTTCAAACCCCCTCGACACGCTGATCTGATCCCTTTGAAGACTGCCGGGTGCCCAAGTCTGCATGCACCGAGTAAATCATCCTGTCCGAACCATGTGAGTTTGGCCGCACTAGACAAGCGCACTAGAGCTCGCTGGCCTCTCATTATCCCAGTCCTGCAGATCTTCCTGCCTTTGTCTCTCTGCTTCGTCGGTGTCATAGATCAGGTGCGCCGATTTGAATCTCGACCGAACGGCTCCGCACTGATAAAGTTTTACTCTTAGACATTTCACCCAGACCGAAGAACGTAGATCCCATCTATAATCGAGTCCTCCGGCTGGTATTTGGTCCGTTTACAAATATTCAGGGTCATTGGGACCCGTCTCAACCGGGCCAGAAAATGCCATGCCCCGCGCCGCAGCCTACCTACAGTGAGCCCGTTTATCTGCCCTCTTGTCAAGATGGATATCAAACCAGGTAGTGGGATTGCTTAATGTGTATATAAATAGCTATAGAAACCTGTCCACCTCTATTACAGCATCTGTAGTAGAGTAGTAATGAGTGAATATAAAAATACAACCTCTCTCATGCATAATTGGGTGACAAGCTTGTATTATAATGAAAGGAGTAAAGGGTTGGTGTGTGCATGTAGTCTAGTATAATGGGATATGGTGTCTGTAAGGTATGTAAGTCTGACAAGCCTGCTAGTTGCTGTGAAGTGGACATGTGATTATGTACGCTTGTGAGCGAACCCTAAATTCTGCTGAGCCACCTATAACTTTCACACTTTACAACCGCTTATCAATTCCTGGTAAACCCTTTCAAGACACAAGCACCTGACGTGATGCAAGTGGCGCGCAGAGGAACGGGCCTGTTTATAGGAGAGAAGGCGAACCGGCAGAGGAACCGTGCGGAGGACCATCCGTTCTCAGTCGTCAACCATTGCAAGAGAAGCCGGAAAAGAGGTTCCGTTCGAGGAGATACCTAGATTGTGACTCTGAGTCCTTCCGCCTCCTGACTTCCCCCTCTGTTGATGTCCCAGACCTCCGCCCATCGAGCCTAGTTCGGGGTTTGAACACGCATTCCAGGCCAGCGCAAGTTTCGGTCACACTCCGACCCCGCAATCTTGCAAGATTGAGGTCCAAAGGATAATTGCGCTCGGGTGAACAACTCTTCCGTCTGGTATACTCGGATTGAAAATATCATATCAGCCGCTGCAGGCCATTGAGTCTAAGACAAGGGCAACGCCCTTTGCTTGTCCGTGGACTCTGGTCGAGACATCAACCCCCACAGCAGCAGAGTAGCTCTTGTATTGCTGCTACCTTGCTGAATAGGAGGGGAGTATTCCTCGCGTGGCGGTTCGGGATCACGTGCGGGTGGCCGGGGCTTGCGGACATAGCGGAATAAAGGGATTCACGCTCGTGATAGCGAAACGCCGCACACCCTTGAACTGCGTTCGGAAGAAAGAATAAGGATATATCGCCGTATACGGGGTTATGACAATTATTGTGGTAATGGTTTCAATGGGCCTCGTGTAAGGGGCGTGTTCTTTTAGCACAACGGACAACGTTTGATTAGGTAACACAGCCACGCATCTCACGAAATTAACGGTTCCGTCTTCCCTGGCCAAACCTCAAGGCTCGATTTTTACTTCCCTCCTTCACCACCAACATGTCTGCCGAAAGTGAGTGTCATCCGCCAGTACTGGAGACTATGAACTTTTTTCTAACACTCGCTGGGGCATTTTGGCGACAGAAAAACCAAGGTTAGAAAAACCCCCAAAGTTGGGCGAGGTTCATGAGGAACCAGTGTTTGAAGGAAAAGGAGGGCTGGAAGCGGAAGCGTTCGTTCGCGCTATTCGACAAAAAGCGTTCCGAGAGGGAAGGCAAGATGCGGATCGTTGGATAGCTCAATTCGCGGCTACCTGCTTTCTTGGGGATGCGCTGCGGTGGCACGCAAGTTTGGACGACGATGTGCAGAACAGTTGGAAGGCGCTGCAACGGGCTATGTTCATTCAGTACCCAGCACCCAAGCGGAGGAATATCAAAAGAGAGTCCTTACCCGCCCCTATTCCGAGAAAGGGGAGGATACGAGTGCAGCTCGATGATACGGGGGCCATTGCGTTTGTGTCGAGGTCGGTTGGCAGGCACGGCCAGTACTTTACGACCAACAATTCCTCCAACGCGTTGCAAGTCGAATGCGATCCTTCGGATGGTTCGAAGAGGATTAAACTAATAGTGAGTCGCTCTTTCGTTGCATGGTCGATATTCCTGGGTTTGGTTACTCAACTTGACGTCATTTTGGCAGAATCCCACCACGGAACACGACTGGCTCGGAATCTCATGGGATGAAACTCCAACGAATTGGGGTCTTGGTTCGCCATGGTAAACTTATCCGTACTTTGAGTTGGTATCATGGGCTGACCATTCTTCCCTTTGCAGCTGGGCTGTGGTGGTCGGCGTGAACCGGAGCAACCGCAAATCAATGCTCTCCACATCTTCACGATGCGAAGGACCAACAAAAGCTGTTACATGGGATATTGCTTCCGATGGCGGACTCGTACCGATCTGGGAGAGAGAGGATGGAGGTATGTGGAAACTTTCAGCGTCACGATCAGTACCAACGCTCATGAATTTTCACGTCGCAGAACAATTTCCCCTCGAAGCGACCATGCAAGTCTCTTCTTCAAGAACGGGCACATTAGTCCTCGTATTCGACTACAATTCATTTTCGTCGCTTCAGGACAGGCCCTACCATCGTGCTGTACGTCCCACCGACTTTTAGTTCCTTCCCTTTGTCTAACTCTGACTCTTGCCCCCTCCTGCAGCGCCTTGTATTTGAACCTTTATGACTTCAGTTTCCGACTCTCACTTGTACACCCTACGGATTATGCGGATATGTGCTTCTATCAGATAATACAACCCAGTTATGCCAGCCCCTTCTCGTCCATGACCAGAGTGTGTGCTCGGATCCACGTCGCGCGTTTCAAGTCAAGTTCACAACTAGAGACGTATCTGGGTAACATACACAAGCCCAGACTTACTCGAAACGAACCCGTACCACCGCAACAGGTCAATCAACAGTCGGTTTCGAGGTCAACCTCGGCATGGCCCAGATCCTAACTCCTTTGCTCGCGTCCTCATAAACGATAACCGCATACTTCTTCTTGACAACAGCCCTATTCCCCCACCCACCGGAAGGTTCCTTGGTAGTAGTAACGACCAATGCTACGTGTTTCTCTGCGGCGTTCTTGGACGTCCTGTCCCAGTGGTTCTTGACATCGTCGTCACTCGGACGACCGTCTTTAGGCTGTTTTCCAGGATGCGTGTGGAATTCGGCTAGGATTTTCGAGCCCTGGGGAGCGGTACGGAAGCGCTCGAGGTTGATGTTGTTGTCGTTGCCTTTGGTCGAACTGATCGTGGGGCGGGCGCCGCCGTCCTTGATGTAGATCCCACCGCCGTACTCGACCTTATCCTTTACACCGTCTTCCCAGAGCTTTACGAGATTGGGTGCCTCGGTGCCTAGGATCTTGGTGAGCGTCCATTCTCCAACAATGGCCGTAGTTAAGAGGGTATCTGATAAGATACGGAGCGTTAGCCTGTGTTCGTAACCCGCTCAGCTGGGATGCGAGATTGGTACGACTTACCGCGAACTGTGTTATCAGAGGCAGACATACTGGGAAGTAAAACTGAGTGAGAACTACTACTGATTCTTAGGGGACGGGCCTGCACTTATACCCGCTGCTTTGCTGGTAGATTCCTAAATAGTCGTGCGCGTCTAAGGGCCATCTCGGAGAGGCCAGGCTTGCTTGGAAGCTTCGATCGACAAAGGGTATTTGTATTCTACAGTGGCAGATCTGGCTTGGCTTGCTTAGAATGCATCAATGTGTAACCAAACGAAGAGACCCTTCGGTTCGAAGCGTCATACCTACCAGTGGGAAGGTAGCCTTCAAGACTGCACAGCCACATCCCCTCAACTGCTCGACCGGTACACTTTGCTGGACATTCACAATCTAACAGAGCTTGGGAACCATCTGGCGAAGAACGTTTGCTTAGGTAGTGGAATTAAGAATACAAACATGCTCGATGCCCCCGGTGAACCGTTGAGATAGGTATGTAGCAATACGGTGAAAGTGAATGCGTAGTTTCAAACCTCCACAGTCTTGTTCACGACAGTTTCTCCAGTCAGAGGGCGCACAGCATGAGGATTTGAGTCGATTGTCACCCCAGACCGTATCCCTATTCCCGTCTCTCGAAATTACACAAGCACCCACGTTGCACACTCTTCAATTGCCGTTAATCTAGCCGCATTCGAACAACGGGGAGGGTAGATTCGCGCGCCATCACGCCTTCCAGATTCCCAAAACAGAGCAATCCGTCTCTCCACGCGGGAGCTTCGTCAATAGGCGGCCAGCTGCCGCATTTACTGCAGTTTTCCACTCCAGATCGGTATAGGTACCACCGTCTCGGACCGTGACAAAATATGTATCCTGAAACGGTGTAGATGATAATGATGGCCGACGATCAGCTCGAGCGATAGCCAGCGGTTGTATGACGCCGAAGACGTCGCCGAGGTTCAGGCTGTGGGCGGGTGGTGGCGTGATTCGAAGCATGGCACACCATTGCGGCTGCCCGCTGGGCAAACTAGAGGCGGTAGAAGGTGGAAGGCTCATATTTGGGTCAGAAAGAATGATAAACCTTGTTCCGTTGGCTAAGCGAAGAGGTCGAGGCAATCAGACTTGGGCCCGCAAAGGCAAAGGTCGCCGGGCGCGTACCGGCAGAGTCTTGGATGTTCTGACCAAGAAGAGTAAGGTCAGGATATAGTTTCGTGCACAGGCTTGAGCATATTGCCGCTGAAGTTAAGGTTGAATCGCGTAGAACCTGTTGCGCGGCGGCCGCTGTTGAGACGGTTTTTACCAGCCGTGCCGACGGTAGCCGGTTTTTAATAAAAGCACTACATTGACCGAGAGCCTGCACCTATGGTGAGCAATATGGCGACCGTTTCCATGGATATTACTCACCGACCTGCTCATGACTGAGAACGGTCTGAATGTTTTCCCATTTTGTGCCTTTTCTAGCTACCAGACAGTGGTTGATGGCCGCAAGGGCTTCCCCTCGAATGAACTGGTTTTCTGAAGAAGCGAGACGGAGGAGATCGAGAGTCTCGATAACGGCTCCATGAGTCGAATTTTCGATTGGAAGAAAGGCGATATCCGCCGAACTGCCGAGTGCGTGGAAGGCCGCTTCAGAGAAACTGTATTGAGTAAAATTACAGATAATGAGATATCATAGTAACATACATGCGATAGTCTGACAAGAGATGTACGATACGCTTTCCGCAAAATAGTCATTTGCTGCCTGCATGGCGGAGAAGGCATGACTCGTCAGACGCGAAGAGTCCGAGAAATAGAAGACTAACCTGGTGAGTGTAGGTTCCTTCCGGTCCTAAGTATGCTAAAACTAGGTTTTCAGGTGATCCTTCAGCCGTCATGACGTTTCACGGGACGGGAGAGGAATTGCTCGCGAGAGGTTGGTGATGATCAATACATTGCTTACAAAGCTCTCTCACGGTTGGCATAACCAGCCAACGATCATCTCTGGCCTCTCTTCTGGGACACGGGCGAGAGATTTTGATTCACTTTCCTAAAGCTGAGATAGTACTCAATCGCGGGCTGATTTATATCGCCAGATGGTATGGATGGAGCCTCTGTGCCAGATGGTTACCTAACCTTACTTTCTACACAGATTTATGTCCTTCAAATTTAATAGAAGCGCCCGGACCTGGGGGTTTGCAGCCGCGTCGTCGCCTTGGATTTTCAGCCATATCTCCAGCAGAGCCGCTGCAAGAGCAGGACGACGACGAAGAAGAAAAGGCTGCCGCGCAGCGATTCAAGGAGCGCAAAGCTCGGCTTAGAAACTCGCAAGGGGTCTTCGAAAGAATATGCCGGAACGCTTTGGATCGAATGACAGCCATTCGCGACCGTCGGTTTTCTCAGCGGATCGCTAACCGAGCAGGCATGGATCCGATTGTCGTCGTCTGCATGTCGGACACGCATAACCTTCAGGTGCCTGATTTGCCAAGTGGAGACATACTCATCCATTCAGGAGACTTGACCGAACACGGAACGGTAGAAGAACTCAAGGCGGCTCTTGCCTGGCTAGACAGTCTGCCGCACCCACACAAATTTTTCATCGCTGGCAATCACGACACCTGCCTTCCAGAAATCAACTATTCCAGCATCCAAGCCGAATTTCCGACCCTTACTTATCTTCAAGACTCATCAGCGACATTTTTCGTCCGTGGGAGGAAAGTGGGTCTGATAGGATCCCCTTGGACACCCAAGTTCGGCAATTGGGCCTTTCAGTACCCGCGCAATACCAAGCCCTCCGACTCTCCAATACGTTGGATCCAACAGGAAGCGAGCTCCGCTTCGTTCGAAGATGGAAAAGCGGAAACATTCATTCTTGTAACACACGGGCCTCCTAAGGGGCATTTGGACGATACGACGTTCGGCCTCTCGTCAGCGGGGTGCGAGACCTGGCTGCAAGTGCTGTGGAGTCTCGGCAGGAAGCCCGATTTTCACGTTTTCGGACATATTCATGACTCGCCTGGGATGAAGACGATTAAATGGGACTGGTTCCAGCAGCTGTGCGATGGTCTCCCACCAGACCCAGGGCTATTGACCAACCCCCACGCACTGGCGGATCTACGTTGGATCTGGCTCTTGGCTAAGATAGCTCTGGCCTTTATCTGCTGGCTCGTTATGGAACTCATTTCCTTCAAATTTGGGGCCAATATTACGCTATTAGCCAATGCCTCATCCCTGAATGAGGTTCGGAAAGGGATGGGACGAATAGAGAGGCGTGTCCGATCCCCGCTTGTAGCTCGGATATAGGATATGTTATGCGTATATCGAAAGGGTGTACGGTTTTTGATGTTGTGCGTAGTCTCTGTATGTTTGAGTAAGCAGGTGATGCCTCTTACAACCAGTCATGATTCGCTCAATTCCTCCCCCGGGGTTTCGTCCATAGAGCGGCTGGCCATGGTGAGCCATTTCAGTGAGAATATATTAACTTTCCTCTAGAGTCCCAGAACCGTCAAAAATCCTGAGGAGGGAACCGACAAAGGAGAAACCGGGTCAAAACCGGATGCGACGTGTGGCTTGGTGGAGGGGCATCGTTTCCCCTGGCATCATTATCCTCTTTCTCAGTCCTGAATTAAGATTCGTTTTCTCGGGATCTTTCGCGCACAAAGTGCGGCGAAGGAAGTTGTAAGACTCATGAAGACTTCTGTTGAGGGCCGGAACGACCCTGTTTCATGCTGGAACAGGCCACGAACTCCTTCCAATGAAATCAGCACTTGCAGATTGCTTGATTTACTATGTGCGCAGGAGCCATGTAGTTTAATGTAATCGCCTACGGACAACCCTCGACTCAGGACGAGAGACAGGGAATCGCACAGGTTCGCATTCATGGCTATTAGAGACATGCTATAACGTGATATGCGCAGATGCGCTAAGCTCGCCTTGATCGGACAACAAATACAATTCGGAAAGTCAAACGCTGAGCTATCGGGACTGGTTCCCAGCACAAGACGAAGTCGTAGTATGGGTAATTAATTTGGTTTGGGTCAGCCTTACCCCGCCCTAAAGCCACCCAGGAGTCTAACTGACCCTCGATGGCCGCAGTTGCTTGCCGTCCCGGAGGGATGTGCAGGCAGCGGGGGGACCGAAGGTTTAGAGGTCTGATAACGACGCTAGGTCGACTTATGGTTGGACGACAGCTAATCGAGGCTAGGAAACACTAGAGCACGCGCGAGACTGAAGAAACTGTATTCAACATTAATTGCGGGGTTCCCTTTTCCAATGTGACAAGGTGAACACATACATTTGTTTGAACCTCCATTCGATACAAAAGGGACAGGAACGAATGAGACAGCGAACGAGGGTAAGGCAAGCTCGCCCCCGAACGCTGTGGGAGGTGTATGGGTATTTGATTTGATGGCGACGGCCGCCCGGCATAGCACGAACGTACGTTCGGCGTAGGACGGGCGGCCTACCGGGTCAACGTCGAACCGGCAGCCGAGACGATAGAGATACTCTCGGAGATCAACCTCACCAGGGATCTTCCAGACTTCTTGCTTACATGACGTTTTAGGGAGATAGGTGGCGTGCGGCATAGTTGGTTTCGGGTGGTGCGGCTGGGTTGAAACAACACCAGCAACGCTAAGTGGACTATTCAGGGAGAGCTTTCTGGTAGGATTGACTAGGGGTTAGGCCAAGAAAGTCGATTGCGGACCGACAGAGGGTAGCATACCCGAAAACGGACGCTCTCCCGTTCTACGCCGCCGTGCTTCTCCAAGGAGACGCTACAGAGCGGGCACCAGATCTAATATGTAGGCAATAGGTAAGCGTGAGTGTGGGCGGTCATTGGAGCAATGAAGCAGCCTTACAAGATATTTGCTTTAAACCGACCAAGTCATCGGGGCCAAGAGGACGACGAGGTGACGGTTTGCGTATGGTAATTAATTTGATTCAAGGCGGAGCCGCCACACCTAGGGTTGACCCTGAGAGGTGACGACTCCCCTAACAAGAGTTTCTTGGGAAGCCTGAGGTTCGTTAGAAATCTAACAAGAGGCCGGACGGCCGGTGGCAAGAAATCTCGCCGGCCATGGATCATTCCGCCATTTCGGCGAGAAAGATCACATGACGTGGAGGGTGGGGGAAGAGGGTAGGTTGCTAGAGAGGTGTGAAGTATGACTGGTTAGCCGCCCAAGGCGAAGGTGTACACGTAACTTGAGAGCTATTCACCTGCGCAATGACCCTCAGGAGCCCAAGAAACGTAAGTAGTTTGAGGACGCGAGCAACCTTTGGGGCATTAAAGTCGGGCCGGGTGGATTCGGTCAGCGCGTGTAACAGGCGAGGGACGATTGCGATCAGGACTGGCTGTATGGGAACGAACGCGCACCTGGGAAGAAGTAATAATGTTCACCTCCAGGGACTGTTTAGCCGCCTGGAGGGGGTCGAAAAGCCCTCGACCGGCGAGGCCAGATGGCACTGCGCGGGTCGAGGGTGATCGCCGAAGGAAAAGGTCCTCTCTGGCGCGGGGGTTGGGTTAATATACCCAGCCCATTCTCACGCCACGGTTGCCTTGTCCCTCGTTCGGTCCAAGCCGATCAATCCATCCGATAGAAGGAGGACCTTGAAAAGGATAGAACCGAGGGGAATGTGTAAGCGACGTCGTTCACATGATCAACGCCCAAAACGGTGTGTGTGATACAACCCGACACACCCACACAAGTACCATTTGACAGACAGCGTCAAGCTGGACAGTGTCTTTCAGTCAAGTAGAGCATGGAGGTCAACAAGTAATATCCTCTATTGTAATAAATGCATGGGTAACCTGCGGAAGTGTCCGGTTAGGGACAGTCTAGCTCGAGATGTTCCACTAGATCTCTTTTAGGTCGCGAAGGAGGACCCTGATTGCCGACAACGTTACTGTGCCCCTTCCCTGGGAAGACCAAACGCCAGAGCCACCAGCTGTGGGATACTTCTCAATGAAGGCGCGTTCCATAACTGCTCCTCTCTCTTGCCCCTCCGTGTTGGGGGAAACGTATCTTTCCATGTATCAAATGTGTCTTGTCAGTATTGCTGCTCACCTCTGGTGGCCTTATATCCAAGTGATAGGATGGATCACATTCACTTCTCGAAGAAGCCACAGTGTTTGACAAGCGGTAGAGACGTCCGAATAATGGGGGCTTTGATCCAGCAAAGGGCGTAGGCAAACGCCCGCAAGAATCGCTCAGGGACACGCCCTCCCTATTCATCTGTTGAAGTCGCTTAGAGATTTCCGATGTTTGTTGCTCCGGCTAAAGGCCTCAAAGAAAGCCGATCAAGTTGCCCCAGATGCGGCTGGAGTATCCTTGCCCTAAAATGCGCGCGAGGATTGTGAACTTTCCGGAACGAGGTCAATGCCTAAATCTTCGATTTCGAACTCAACCGATGGGACACCCGTCCTTGACATGCTGCACATCACACATGGGACATGCTTTTCCTGGGGATCTTTAGTCCCAGCCGGGGCCCGCAAACAGGTGGTAGAGTCCGTTGGTGGAGGCTTGCCCGTTTGGAGATGTTTGCGAGTCAGACCTTCCCCGCCTCCGCCTTCCCCTTTTCGATCTTCTCCAACCCCACTAGCCCTATAGAGACATAAAAGGGGTGTCTTGTGATGTCAGCGGTTATACAGGCACTTCCCGAGCTTTTCTCGGCTTCAGTCGAAGCGAAAGTCTATTCAGTAGCGGCTAGGGAGTACACCGATGTTCGTACCTTGCCTTCAGGAACTAAAGGCGACCAAGACTGGTCCAATTAATGGATGGGAATTATCGTAGACAGGGCCTCCGGATTTCTATCCTCAATATACTGACTCGCCCGAATCGCCGCCGCCGCATTCCTATCACTTCACACCGGCACGATTTTGGACGTCGGGGTTCTTCCCCGGGTCGCTTTGGCTCCTTTATGAACGGGTAGAAGTCTTGGGAGGAACATCCGGCAACGTTACTGCAGATGAGTGGAAACGGTTGGCAATCTCGTGGACAAAGCCTCTCGGAGAACAGGCAAGCCGAACCAATACCCATGACAGTGAGTCGGGCCAAATCTCTGCTGGTGGTCCTGGAACTGGACTTCTTTATACGTTCAGTGGGGTTTCTATTCATGCCTACCTTCTACAAGTGGATGACCCTGGAATCAGAGCCGGCCGTGGTCGAACAGGCAAGGTCCACTTTCCTGTGTGCGGCCGCGAGCCTCGGAAGTCGGTACAACCCAAAGATCGGCTGCCTACGAAGCTGGGATCAGAGCAATCATTTGGTGAATGGAGTAAAACGGGAAGACATGGACAAGCACTTTTGTAAGTAATTGCTGAATATAACAGCTATACGTATGTTGAGGATGACTTCGAGTCAGTGGTCATCATCGACAACATGATGAGTGAGATGGACCAAAGCGATCCGACCGTAAACTCGCAGCTCACACCAAACTCCCTCCATCTTCAGACTTGGAGCTACTTTACGCGGCAGACTATCACTCTCCCTCTGATACCCGAACATTATCAAATATCGCGACAACTCATGCTCTGACGACAATAGCGAATCATTTCCACCCGTCCGGCGGAACCTATCACGTCCTCAACTATGACCAACAGAGTTCTTCGCCAGCAAACCCCGCCATTACTAAAAGGTGGGCTCATCAGGGCTACGGAGATGAATCCGTGTGGGGTCGGGGGCAAGCTTGGGCGCTTTACGGGTTCGCTCGGTCAGCCGAGTGGTCCGACGTGTTGACCCGACGGAAAAGGTTGGGAGAAGAGCCGGAAGCGCCGGGCCAGGAGAACAAAGATGTTGCCAATTTACTCGAGATTCAACCTCATAATGCGCCATTTGAAGGAGATGAAAGGCTCCTCAACCAAGCCGTGAAGGCGGCGGACTTCTTCGTCGAACGGCTTGGTGATGGACTTGCCGCCGTTCCTCCCTGGTGAGCCTCCCCCCCTCCCCCAAAGGTTAGTACCCCGTTTTAATGGTCGAGTGTGTTTTCAGGGACTTTGATTGCCCAAACAATCCTGACGGAAGCCTCACTTTCCGCGACGTCTCAGCCGCAATGATCGCTGCGAGTGGAATGCTGACACTGCATGCCCTCCTCCGTCGTCATCCCAAGTCTTCTCCCCCGTCACCATATCTCTCGCATGCGCTCAAGATCATACGAGCTACTGTCAAGTATTGCTCGACGCCAGAGGCCGGATTCACGGCCGGAACCTCACCTACGGTGAACCTCGGTGAGGGCCAATGGGACACAATTCTCAACCAGGCGACCATCAACTATAATGAGAACGCTCCTTGGAAGAAAGCTGATTGCGGGCTGGTTTATGCTGATTACTATTTCTTGGAAGTCGGGAACAAATTGCTCGAGATGGAGAGGCGAGGTTGGATCTCGAGCACCGACTTGAGTTAGGAGCTGGGGTGGGACCGAGAGCTCTTGGGTTCGAGTTTCCACGCATATTAAAGACTATGAATGAGCTCCCTTACTGGAGAACCTCAAGTAAATTGTGAATAATAGTTCAAGATCATAAAGGTGTACAGGAAAGCTGCATTGACGTCGAAATCCCCCATTCCTACTCCAAACGCGTCGTGTACCTTCCCGTCCCGTAACCCCCACTGATGCTTCTCCTACTTACACTAGGAGGTTCTGACTCCTCTGCAATCTCACTAAGCCCATCCGCACCGACGTGGCTACCATACCTCATGGGCTTCCACCCATGTTCCCCAATCGTCATTCGATTAGTCTGCTGCGGATCGTTCGGATATCCATCTCCACCATAGGGACCAGTCGGAGTACCCACTGCAACGCCGATGTTGTAGGGGTCACCTTCTGGCATTTGAACCACGTCGGACATGTAAGATACTCGAGAGTGACCTTGAGGCTCTCCTTGAGGGGTCGAAAGTGGTGAATGCGGGTAACCCGGTCCCCTTGCTCCTTCGAAGCTCCTGCGTGGGGTGCCTGGACCGCTATTCTCCATTGGCGAGCTGCCCGGCGCGCTCGCGTAGTTTGAATTTCCGCTTGCGGCACCTTGATACGACGGGGTATGTTCCATTGCTGGAGGCTGGCCCCTTGGATTAAATGGCGTTGACAACGGTGAGGATGCTGCCTCTGGCAGAGGTGACCCAGCCGGCGAACTACCAGGTCCTTTAAATCTCTTGAATGCACCGGCGGAAATAGTCTTGGCACTGGGCGTTACGGGTTCAACCGGACTGAGGGGTGGGGAGTTCGCAGAACCAGGCATGATAGCCGCTGTCCCTCCTCGTCCGGTACTGGATATCGCTGTTGGGTCGGCGGCAAAAGGTGGATGAGGGGAAGGCAATGTGCTCAAAGACGACGTTGAGCTGATGCCAGACTCCGCGCGACTGGGGATTTGCTGCTGCCTCTGCGCATCCGACATGGCGCTTGTCGCCGATAAGCTACGTTCCGTGCTAGGCGGTGGCTCAACTTGGCTAGGAACAGCGTTGGGCTCGTAATTCGCCATCGGTATGTTCTTGGGTTCCCATGCAGGGGTTGAAGGTGTGCTCGTCGCCACCTCAAACGAAGGTGGTGGGGACCTCGGCCTTGCTCCGAGTCTCGAATCATCCGTGACACCGCCGGCCCGCCTGTCTGTCGGACTGGACATTATCCCCGAGAAATCCAACTTGCTATCCGTGTCGGAGAACGAGAGCGACAAAGCTGGAGCGGGTTGGAAGCGGGTCGACGTAGGGGATCCACTCTGCCTTGGCGGTGACGAGGGTCCTCCATATTGGGGATGGGGCTCATAGGCAGAGAACGCCTGCTGCCCCATCGGCATATTCGGCGGGTAACCCCTCATCGAGCCTCCATCCAACGGATACTTGCTCATTACGCCTTTACTGGACGAGCGAGCTGGAACGGGTCGCGAGGGGGAAATGTCGAGCTCTTTCGCGATTTCCATGGCTGCTGCAGCATCAGCGGCTTTAGTGTCGTCCCCTCGATCTGATTTCTGCGGACGTAGAGGTTGGATTGTGGGCAGGTCGTAAGACGGTTGTCGTTCCTGGGCAAATGTTGATGACGCGGTGTGAGACGGGGGTGAATGGAAGGCTAGAGAGGACGAGTCCGAAACGTCAGAAAACAAAGTTTGTCTGTCAATCAGACCTCACCCACCGTCTGTTGCGTATGGATCTTCGTCAAAGCTCGGAGCTCGAACATCCGACCTCCGACCAGGCGCATTCGCGTTGGTCTGGTTCGCTGATGTAGTGGAATCCGCTGTCTCGCCCGTCACTTCCAAATC
>WSTY01000351.1:0-21910 GCA_019633465.1 Tulasnella sp. 417 | reverse complement strand
GATCCACTTCGAGTCATCGTGACCCAGTTCCTCTTCAAAGACCTTCTTCGCCACGTTGATCTCCTCGTCAAGAGCACGGACAATGCGCGCTGACGCCTCTTCAGACTTGCACGCATCGCATAACTCCCGCCCCCAAACCGACAATTCTTTCAGAACGATGCGGCCCAGCTTTGCGTCAGCCTTTGGGAGGACCCATTTTCTCGCCAAGAAAGCCAGCCGGACCTCGCAGATGGCTTCGCGGCACCCCCGGGAAGGCGAGTCGCATCGAGATTGCCGAGTGGTAGGATCCTCTAATGTGAGAGCTTGCAAGCGGTGAAGTAGTATTTCCTCTCTGGCGCGTGCAATGATGGACGTGGTTGCTGATCCCAGAGCGTGAGCGTCGGCAGTCTTGACCCCCGGTGTCCGAATCGCGAGCGTCAGATAAACTTCGCGAATCCATTCTGGAATTTGGCTCCGTCTAGCCAAGAGTAATTTTTCGACTGGAGACGGACGAAGCTTCTTGATGGCCTTCATGCATCTGTTCCGGAGCTTGGAAAATCCCCAATCGCTGGCCAGGGCAAGGATTGTCTTGAGATCATCGAGAGAGCGGACGGAGGAATCGGATCCAGCGCTGTAAGAGAATATTTATGTATCTTCCTAGTCACTATTGCGAATACATCCCCCACTTACCCTGCTTGCAACGCAGATAAGAACATTTCAAAATGACCCGCCTCGATTCCGTCGAGCTTGAATGTGTTTGGCTTCCCATGCCTGACAAGGCCCCTGAGTTCATCGCCTGGATGCTTGAACATATTTTCTAGCACCTTGGATTGTTGGGTTAGGGAGGTAAGATCTAGGCTCCAGGTTTGACCGCCATTTGCCGACTGAAGTTAAGAATATCCGTCGTTAAAAAGTTCTCTTTCTTTCTTAATCAGCTATTAAGGACTCACAAGTATGGTAACTTTCCGACTCTTTCCATCTTGCTGCTTGGACTTCTGTCTTTCAGCTGATGCGTTGCTCGGGAGGGATTTTGGCCCGCCGGTTCCTTCGCGCTTTACATTTTGCTTCCCCCTGTTCTGAGGTTTCTTCTGTTGGTTTGACGGTCCCGAAGGCTGTGGCTGGTTTGGCACTGGATCGACTAGACGAGGTTGGGGCGGCGCTCTTTGCGCTACTTTGAAAGATCTTGAGTGATTAGTAACCGCATTAACAACTAAACTAAGAATCTCCTACCTCTAACCTGGTTGCCAACAGTTGCGGGTGCTCGCCCCACCGTTCGAAAGGTAGGAATGAACTCTCCAGCGCCATGACGAAACATGCAGGCGTTCCCCCAAGGACAGACCCCTAACATGTTGCGCATAATCAAACAGTCCGCTCGAGCTCGTATGATAATGGTTCAAGTGCCGACCTCCAGTCCGAAGGTACGCTACGCATGGGTCGCTGCTCCGTACTTGGCCATCATCCATATTCCGATGGTGCTTTGACGTTCTTCAAGGAGACGGTTGGAAAGACGTGGCAGGAGGTGAGAAGGGAAGGAGTAGAACAGCAACCGAAAGAACCCAACTTGCGGGAGGTCCCTCTTTACCCTAAAAGAGAAGAAGCCGTTCGGCGTGTTCCCACAATCCTGGTCGCCGTCAAACCCGTTCAGGGTCCGTCGCCGGGAACCATGACCGAGGCATCAATATCAAAGTTGGTCCTGCTTCAGGTATTGATTATGATAGATACGAGCTGTGTTTCTCGTCAGACTCGAAATTCCCAATACAACCCCGCAACAGTTGTTTGTTTGGGGAGTTGCTTGCCCCCCACGCAGCGTCGCCCCACACGCCCCGGCTACAAATTTTGAAAAGCCGCTCTGCCAAGTACCATTGGATGAGCTAGTAACGCGCTCTGATCTCTATTCCACCAAGCCCATTGGGCGCTCATCACACTACCTCCCCACTATCTTCTCCAGGGACGGCCCGCCGTAGACTGTGACAGTATCTGATACACACTTTTGATTGACTATAATTGCATAAAGTCCAAGATTTAAAGCGCCCCAAACGTCCAGAAACACTCCTGTTTCTACGCAGGTTCTAACCAAATAGCGTCGTCTTTCCCGAAAGATTGTTCAAAGACTGCCTTCCCAACTTGAAATTCTTCTACAACATCTCCAGCCGTAACCCCGAGTCCTGCATCCGATGAACAATGGTCGCAAAGATCATCCCTTTCATCCACCCAGATCTCCTTCCTTATCAGAGTACTCAGATCGGCTTCCGACTTCCCTCCAGATGCGTTCTTTTCCAGAACACGCAGAAGCGCTGTACGAAGGGCATGTTTGCAGAAGTCGTCGTTGCATTTGGTTTGTCGCGGCAGCTTTCTCGCTGCCCGGACGACCTCCAGACGGTGAGTGAACATCGCCTCGCGGGCCCACCAAACGACCGCGGCGGTCGTGGACCCCAGCAATTGAATTTCCTTAGCGTTGAGGGGTTCCGGAACGATTGTAAGACTTAGTAGAGCTGCACGAATCCATTTTGTGATTTTGCAACGCCTCGCGAGAATGGCGCGGTCGATCGGGCTGAGCCCGAGTTTCTCCACGCTGCGCATCGTACGGTTCCGAAGATCGTCAAAGCCCCAATCGCTTGCAAGGGCGAGGACGACTTTCAAATCTTCTTCTGTAAGCTTGGTTTCACTGACCAAACGACACTGTTAATCAACATGGAGCTACATCAGAAGAAAGGCAACGTACGGAGTGCGCAACGCTTCGAGGAAGACGTCGAAGTCATCTGCTTTCACGTCATCAAGCTGAAGACTCCCTGACCCGTCCCCGAAACGAATCAGACCACGGACACCCTTAAGAGGATCCCTGATTCCAAGATCTGCCTGCTTTCCAGAGTAGGATAAAACAGATCCCAGCAGCGGAGAGTGATCCGAGAGGAAGCCACGCTCCAAAGACCACGTTTGCTCTTCATCTTCGGCCTGTGGCGTTGGAACATTGACTTAGCGCTTTTAAATTATTAGCGTCGAAGTGATGCTTACGAATATGGTAACTTTCCTTGCGTTTGCCGCTTTGGCGGCAGCCGACTGAGCTTGGGCTTGTTCCCTTATTGCCTCTTGTGATAATTGGCCTCGGCCCCCTCCTCCCCAGTTTCGATTTGGCTTCGTATTTGACCTATTCTTCACTTGGTCGCTCGGGATTTCTCTAGAGGTCGCGCTAGCACCCGCTGTAGTACCTGGATTGAAGGTGATCGGCGACACGGAGTATTTAGTACCTATCATACGCAGCCATACCTTGAAGGGTTCCTGGTTGAGGAAAGGTTGATCCGAAGCTCTTCCTAGGTTTTGAATCGGTGTGAACGAACTTGCAGCTATCTCCATAAGGACAGCCGTTTATTGATTGGTACTCCCTGCATACTCGACCTTTTGGGTCGTTGCCCCTGCCCCTGCCCCTTCCCCCGCCCCAGCCGCCTGGCGTCACGTGAGGTGCTCCTCTAGGCCGGGGGTTGGGATTGCTCATGGTTGAAGTAAACAGAGGATAGTCAAGGGTGTGTTGGAATCAAGGTAGAGGAGGGAGCGTGCTGATCGCTTTAAAAAGACGATGGCTTCCCTCGGAGGACCGCGATCTAACCAAAACAAGCGATTCGACCCTGAATCACGGGGTCAGCCACTTCATCGATTCTTTAGTGGTGCCGTTCCTTCGGCGAAAAGAAGCCTGTTCCGTGAGAGGTGTCTCCCTAAGGGCCAGTCCAAGGGGAGAACTCTCGTGTCCGGATGCTCCATAAAAACTTGGCGATGGGAAGGGGCGTCAGAAACGGTCAGCGCGTATACGGAGTTTGCGAAGACAACTCACATTGAAAAATAAAGAGGAAAAAAGCGCCCAGTATGAGCGTTTAACGCGTGTCGAAGGTAAGCCGGGGCCGGCGAACACCCGTAGGTGGCTGGTCATGGGGTCACGTGATCGGAAATTTCTGACGTACGCGTGTTCCCAAGTAGTTTCACTCAATCCCCCAAGGCTGATCCCCCAAGGCTGTTCGCGTGGCCAGGATAGGGCTATCGGAGAGTCCAAAAGGTACCCTCCCTAGCCACTTAGTTGAGCGATTGGGTCTTGTAACCCACTCTCATAGACGGAAACCGGCATAGAACCCAGGGCTTCATTAGATTCGCTCACTTAGGGCCTTTCTAACCGAGAGCGGCGGCACTCACGGAATAGGTGTGGATTGAGAGGGGTGGTAACGCCCCAACAACACTGTTCACCTGCCTGCCCACTCACTTTGCATCGGAACCAGGTCTTTTCAATAAAATCTCCCTTCTTAATGAAAAACCGCGACGTGCATGAACAGTTGCGACGTCTGTACAACTTTGGAGGAAGGCTGTCCCCATCTCGGACTATTTGCCTTTCCCTAAACACTCCCGACAGGGTGGTCAGCTTTCGCGTTCATCCCCCACTGCCCAGACGACGCCATCCCATTTACGTACATCACAACCGTAAATGTAAGCTCGGCCCACACATTGAAATGGTCTATTCGTACATGAGGTCACGATATAGCATCGAGTCAAACTAGCAACCGACCAAATAACGCTGCATAAAGGAATGACAATCACGCCATGGAAAACGTTGGAGCGGTGCTGCCCTACCCTGAGATAATGCTCTACACTGGAATACGCTAAAATATGCATGGAGCCTCGTTGGTCACTCTTCGCATAGCTGACGGATTTTGTCGAGAATGTCGCCGCAACGTGCCACATCTTCTTCCAGACCAAGCTCACTGTAGATTGTGGATGCTTCACAAATCATGCCCTCGGCGTCCCCGTACTCGGCAACCTGGCAATACAACACGCCGAGGAGCCATAATACGTTCGCCAAGCTACGCATGTCTCCGACCCTATTATATATCTGTTGGGCTTCCAAGTACGACTCTTCAGCCTTGCCATACTCTCCACTGGTTAAGTGAACGCGACCTAGCCCTAGAAGCGAGTTGGCTATGCCGAGGTCGTCCTCTATCTGAGAGAAGATATCTCGGGCTCGAAGATACGATTTCTCAGCTTCGGAATACTCGCCTTTCAGGCGGTACACATCTCCCAAACTTTGAAGAGATTGGGCATGGCCGAGGGGATTCCCGATTTGTGAGAAGATGTCGCGAGCTTGGATGTACGATTTCTCGGCTTCGGAATATTCGCACCGCATCCGGTACACATCTCCCAAGCTATCCACCGATTGAGCGAAGCCGATTTGATCCCCGATTTGTGAGAAGATGTCGCGGGCCTCGACGTACAATTCCTCAGCTTGGGAATCGTTACCGCGCATGCGGTGTACCTCGCCCATATTTTTTACGGAATGGGCAAGGCCGAGTTTGTCCCCAATTCGAGAGTAGATGCTACGAGCCTTGGCGTACGATTCCTCTGCCTTGGAGTACTCGCTTTGCATGCGGTACAGGTCTCCCAAACCTTGGACCGATTGGGCAAAGCCCAGCTGATCCCCAATTTGCATGAAAATATCGCGCGCTTGAATAAGGGATTCTTCAGCTTTGGGGTACTGGTCTTGTATAAGGTACACCTCTCCTAGGCTTTTGATCGACTGGGCAAAGCCGAGCTGGTCTCCGATTTCAGAGTGTATGTCGCGAGCATGGTTGTATGACTCCTCGGCTTTGGAATACTCGCTTCTCCCCATGTATATCTCCCCTAAGCTTTTAAAAGATTGGGCAAGGCCCGACCGAGACCCGATCTGCGAGAAGATGTTGCGAGCCTCGACGTATAGTTCCTCCGCCTTTGAGTACTCGCTTCGCATGCGATGCACGTCTCCCAAACTTTGGATCGATTGGGCGAAGCCAAGCTGCTCCCCGATTTTTGAGAACATGTCGCGGGCTTGTATGTACGACTCTTCAGCTTTGGAATAATCGTCTCTCATGCGGTAGACCTCTCCCAGATTTTTAACTGATTGTGCAAAGCCGAGTTGATCTCCAATTTCAGAGTATATGTCACGAGCTTGGATGTACGACCCCTCAGCTTTGGAATACTCGCTGCGAGTGTTGTACACGTCTCCCAAACTATCAACGGACTGGGCAAGCCCGAGCTGATCCCCGATTCGAGAGTAGATTGTGCGAGCCTGAATGAACGATTCCTCAGCCTTGGAATACTCGCTTCGTCCGTAGTAAGTTTCCCCCATGCTTTTGACTGATTGAGCCATGCCGCCCTGATTTCCGATTTGAGAGTAGATGTCGCGGGCTTGAGCATACGATTCTTCGGCTTTGGAATACTCGTTTTGCAAGGAGTGGGTGTCTCCTAGTGCTTTGGATGCTCTAGCTCTGCCGAAATCATCACCGACCGACTCGGAGACCTTAAGCGACTGTTCGAAATGCTTGCGAGCTTCCGTTACCATATCGTTCCGCAATTGAATCCGACCCAGAGCATACAGAAGCCCGCTTGACCGAGGTCTGCCGAGATCATTCCCTTCTCTTAGTGATGGTATGGTTTGATCCTAAGAAGGTTTCTCATCAGAATAAGTCCGATCCGAAGAAAAGCGCGCCTACCATAAATGAAAGTATCTGCTGGCATCTCGTAGCCGTCGGTCGCTCGTTTTCATCTAATCTCCAGCAATCGTCCATTAGATTACAGAGTGCACCTAGTTGTCTAAGCTGGTTGTCATTTTTGGTGCTAGGAAGGTCGCCTCTCGTAATGCGAACGATAACAGTTAATTCCTTCTCCTCTGCAAATGGAAAGTTGCCAGTGACAGCCTATCGCAGAAAACCAGCCTGAGCTACGCCTGAAAGTTATTGCGATATTTTTGGGCGCACCTCCCAGCAAACCCAACCCAGCGCCCAAATATCGCTGGCCAGACTAGATAATTTTCCTGCTAAAAGCTCCGGCGCGGCCCATCGAACGGTCCAAGCTGGTCCCGTCATGGTGATAAAGTCTCCAGATGAGGCAAGCTCAATTTTTAGCGACTCAACCGTTGATCCCAGTTGGGGCTCTGGCATTTTGGCAGTGTTGGCCGCGCCTCGGTCCTTTTGCTCAGGTGCGGAACCCACATAGCGGGCAGAACCAAAGTCCGTGATAACCGCCCGGCTCTCCAAGTTCACCAAGATGTTGAGCTATGTTTAGGTAAGTATCAGAGGAAGTAAAGCCAGTAGGTCTATTCAACTCACTGATTTCATATCGCCATGACAGATTGGCGGGCTCCTGCCATGGAGGTAGCTCAGTCCCTTTACGACATCGTCGATCTGGAGGATAATAATTAGGTAACGAATTTGGATAAAATGGGTGCATTTACCAACGAGATGCGTTCTGGGAGCTCCCAGTCTGCGCTCCGAACAAACTCTCTCAAGTTGCCGTTCTTCTCCCAAGAGAACACCATCCAAGCGACACCGTCCTCGACGTCCTCGACGAATCCAACAATTCTCACGATGTTCTTGTGAGAGAGGTTGTTTAAAAGATCGACTTCATGGATAAATGGCTTGAAAGAGCATAAAGATGTCAATATCCCTAGCTGCCGTCAATGGAACACGCATCAAGACTCACTGCAAGTGCGCGGCTATTATCGTTTTTGGCATCGAGCCGTATCTTTTTGACCGCGACGTACTCGATTTCATTGGGTTCTGAGGAACTTGGGGACTGTGCCGGAACGAATATCGCTGCCTGGACATCCGCTGTCCCACCTTTCCCAGAGGCTCCACTGTCGATCGGCTTGATTCGAGCTTTGTCGATCCTCAGGTGTCCCAAAGATCTCATTACTTGCCTCTGATACGATGGTGAGATATTCATTGTATCGAGCCCAACGAAAGACCTAGGCACACGCTCACTGGGTGGATCCTGAGACGTCCCAGAGCCTCCCCAGCTTCATCAAAGTCCGCCTGCTGGGTGCTAGTTGATTGATTCGTTTCTGCTCGCTCTGTCATATTCGGGATCTCTGTGGAACTTTTCGATACCTAGAAATGCACAGTAATGGACGGCTCGTGGGTGTGGGTGGTAGGGGGGTGAACGACGCGGTGGTGGAGAAGGCTTATCGTGAGGGTTTGATTTTGAAACCTTAGGTAGCTCGGCGGGAGCACCGCACATCTCTTCTCATCGTGCATTCGAATCTCCTTGGATCATGCTCTTTCGATTCTGAGCTTTCTTTCTTCGAAAACACGTTGAGCGTACACCGGAGGTGAGGTGTGAACGCAGGTCGGCTCGATGTTCAGTCTAGAGTAAGAATCTGGGCAACCCCCCCACCACAAAGGCTCGGAACTCGAATCGGGTACGGCAGTTTCCTTCACGTAAAAATATTTGCTTGTCTGACAGTGCTGTCAGAAGAGTTGTCGTCGGCGGTTCTAGGTCTTACCCTTTCCTCTGACTCTGGAGGACCCTCAGGAAACCTATTTCCGCCCCCTTTCCCTACTTTAGATTCTCAACCTTTGACCAGAGTCACAAAAAGAGGATTAAGATAAGACTGGAATGGCCTCGGCGTTACAACCTCAAGAGTTGTCAGGTCCACCTCCAGGGTCATCACGCGACCGTGACCCAGCTGTCGCTGCTGCACGATGAGAACGCAGAACACAGACCGACGCTCGTCGACGGAGTCTAAGCTGGTGGGGAAGATTTGACCCGCGTAAATAACTGATATAGCGATATATACTCGGCTGAGACTATATTGACCATGGTGATTACCTAGAAGAGCACCAGTCAACATTGCCCGAGGCCCTTCCAGATGTAATGCGTTACCCGGGCGCAGCATATTTTCATTTGCATACTGAGGTAGAGGAATAAATTACACTTTCTACATCTTATCAGCTATTTAAGAGGAAATTTGCAAAAGATTCGAGCCTTTTCATTCTATTACCTTGGCAGGATAGTGGAGTAGAAGTGGTACGTTGTAGCAAGCCGGCCCGAGCGGTACTTTGACTGGGCTCATCATTAGGAGAGTCGTACGCCCGGGCTAGGTTTGGAGGGTGAATACTTTACAGTCGGACCGTCAATAATGCATGAGTTTGGTGGACGGATTTTCCATGCATTATCAGGGATCACGCACCGCCAGGTCGCAACTCGAGTGCGAGACCAGGGTTTGGGGGAGCAGAACTCTATGTCTTACCGCGGGTCATGCATTACCAGCTGTATGTATTATCGAAGGTCCGGCTGTAGGTTATCAAGTTAAAGGGGGCGGTTATATCAGATACTATCGAAGGACCAAACAGTTCTCTGCAGAACGGTAGCTTTGAAGGAACACGCGGATAAACCCGCGGGCCCGGGGAGTTAGGCTCTGCCGTAAAGCTCGACGAATGAATGCGCAAAGTAACTAGATACAGTGTTTATGCGATCAGTTTTCCTTTGAGAGACGAATTTGGTCAAGAGCATCCATGCAGTCTTCCAGATCTTGCTCCAGACCAAGATCAGCGTAAACGCCGGCCGTTTCCCACATCAGTTTTTCAGCTTCTTCGTACCGAGCCTGCTTGTAATGCATGCAGCCCAAGTACCATGATACATTGGCCGAACTGTGTATGTCTCCGATCCGATGAAATACCCGCTGAGCTTCCAAGTACGAGTCTTCAGCCGTACCGTATTCCCCACGAGCGGATAGGACGCGTGCCAACCCTTGGATCGAGTTGGCAAAGCCTAGTTGATCTCCGATTTGGGAGAATATTTCTCGAGCCTGAACGTAAGATTTCTCGGCTTCGGAATACTCGTCTCGCATGCGGTACACGTTACCCAAGCTTTGGACCGATTGGGCCATTCCGAGTTGATCATTGATTTCGGAGAAGGTGTCGCGGGCCTGGATGAACGATTCCTCAGCTTTTGAATATTCACCTTGCAGGCGGTACGCGTCTCCTAAACTTTTGACGGATTGGGCAAGGCCGACCTTGTGCCCGGATTCAGAGTAGATGTTGCGAGCCTCAACGTACAATTCCTCGGCCTTGGAATACTGGCTTTGCATGCGGTACACGTCGCCCAAGCTTTTGACGGATTGAGCAAAGCCGAGCTGATCTCCAATTACAGAGAAGCCGGTGTGAGCTTGAATGAGCGATTCCTCGGCTTTGGAATACCGGCTTTGCGCGCGATACAAGTCTCCCAAACTTTGGACCGATTGGGCGAAGCCGAGTTGGTCGTCGATTTGAGGGTAGATGTTGCTGGCTTGGAGGTACGATTGCTCAGCTTTGAGATATTCGCCTTGCATGCCGTATACGTCTCCCAGACTGTGGACTGACTGGGCAAATCCAAGCTGATCTCCGACTTCAGAGAAGATGTCTCGGGCCTGCACGTAGGACTCCTCGGCTTCGGAATACTCGTCTCTCATGCGGTAAATTTCTCCCAAGCCTTTGATCGATTGAGCAAGGCCGAGCTGATCCCCGAGTTGGGAGAAGATGTCCCGGGCTCGGATGTACGATTCCTCAGCCTTTGAATACTCGCTTTGCGAGCAGTACAACTCTCCTAGAACTCTGAGGGATTGGGCGACGCCAAGCTGATCTTCAATTTCTGAGAAAATGTTGCGGGCTTCGATGAGCGATTCCTCGGCTTTGGAATTCTCGCTTCGCATGCGATAGATGTCCCCCAAGCCTTGGACCGACTGAGCAAAATTGAGCCGATCCCCGATGTTAGAGTAGGTGTCGCGGGCTTGAATATAGAATTCTTCGCTTTTGGAATACTCGCTTCGAAGATAGAATGCATTCCCCAGGGCTTTCAATGCCCTGGCTTTGCCCGGCTCGTACCCAACTGAATTGGCGATGTCGAAAGACTGTTGGAACAACTCGCAAGCGTCTGGAATCAAGCCGTTCCGCATTCGAATCCAACCCAGAGCATGGGAAAGCCCACTGGAGCGAGGCGTATCCGAGCAATGTCCTTCTCTGCGCAGGGGTAGAGTTTGGTCCTGAGGACGTATTTTGTTAATAATGCGTCCAATACGGCGGGAAACGCGTCCTACCATCAATGCAACAACCTGTCGACATCTTGCAGCTGTCGGTCGCTCGCTTCCATTCAATTTCCAACACGCTGCCATCAGACTGCAGAGTGTCGCTATTTGCTTGAGCTGCTCGTTACTTCTAATGGCCGGAAGGTCCCCTTTCACGATGCGCACTACAACAGCGATACGGTCGTCCAAGCTATTGAATGGAAAGTCGCCGGTGACAGCCTAGAATGGTTTTAAGCTGCCGCCACTAGCACTTCGTCGGCCCGCTGACGCACCTCCCAGCAGATCCAGCCCAGTGCCCAAATGTCGCTAGCCAAGCCGGGTGAACCCCCTGCCAACAGTTCGGGGGCTGCCCATCGAACGGTCCAAGCCGGACCTGTCATAGTGATGAACTCCCCAGACGGGTCGACCTTCGGGTTGAGTGCTTCTATTACTGATGCGGGTGTTGGAGGAGGCTGCTGGGGCTCTGGTGTTTCGCTGGCGTTGTCACTTCCAACCGTTGGTTCGGCCATAGTTTCGACTGGGCGAGCAGAGCCGAAGTCCGTAATAACCGCTCGGTACTCCGAATTCACCAGAATGTTAAGCTGCGTTTAGGGAAAGCTCAGAGGGAGGCACGAGAATCGGTTCCGTTCCACTCACTGATTTCATGTCACCATGGCAGATTGGCGGCGTCCTGCTATGGAGGTAGCTCAGTCCCTCAGCAACGTCGTCTATCTAAAGCACGGTGAGTGATCCACTCTGGTTGTAGTGAATGGGATGTGCTCACTAAGGAGACCCGTTCTGGGAGCTCCCAGCTTGTACTGCGAACGAACTCTCGCAAGTTACCGTTCTTCTCCCAAGAGAACACCATCCAAGCGATGCCCTTTTCGACATCTTCAACAAAGCCAATCATCTTTACAATGTTCTCATGGGAGAGATCGTTGAGGAGTTTG
The DNA here is from genome assembly GCA_019633465.1 of Tulasnella sp. 417. Taxonomy (NCBI): domain Eukaryota; kingdom Fungi; phylum Basidiomycota; class Agaricomycetes; order Cantharellales; family Tulasnellaceae; genus Tulasnella; species Tulasnella sp. 417. The sequence goes on along the minus strand of WSTY01000351.1, from coordinate 10,153 downwards.
ACTTCATAAGCAAATGGCTTGTAGTACGTCCAATGAATATCAGAATCATCCCTGCTATTGTTCACTAATTTACAGAGCCGCGATGAAGACTCACCGCAAGAACTCGGCCATCATCTTTTTTTGCCTTAAACCGCAGCTTTTTGATCGCAACGCACTCCACATTATCGTATTCAGGGCAATCCGAAGACTCCGCCGGAACGAGTATTGCTGCCTCGACGTCCGCCGTCCCCCCTTTTTCGTGGGCTTGGCTTTCGATCGGTTTGATTCGACTTCTGTCCATTCTAAGATGCCCTAAATTCCCAAGCAGTTGCATCTAAATCAAAAGCTATCAATCTTCCCGAGTCGAGCTGAAGGAGTTTGCACCACAACCACCCACTGGGGAGACTCTGAGCCGGCCCATAGCGTGTTGTATTTGGTCAATGGGGGCATTTTGGGCGCTCGCTGCTGGATTTGCTTCCCGGCTCTCACTCATGTCCTGAATCGTGGTTGAATGGAGATTGGCGGCAGAGAACGGGTTCACTGTGTGGGGGAGGGGGGTAAGCTTCTGTAGGTCGCCAGGGTGGTGCGCACGATTACGAGCGCCAATTTTAACCCGTCCAAGAGCTCGGCGCGATTGCGCAAACACCACCCGTGATTATCTTGTTCGTCGTAAACACGTGCATCGTTGTGAGTTTCACTCTCCACCTTTCTTTCATCCGATATCGAGTGCTTGTGCACACGATGTCGCGCAGAGTGGAGTGCGTGGCAGTGCGTCATGTTGTGACTGGACAACGATACGTTGGTTCTTGTTAGAATACACTGTATGGTGGGGTACGTGGACATTGATTAGACTTGGGTGTCTTTCTGGACTAGGGTACTGTAAGTAAGACTGAGTTTGAAACCGGCGTTTATAAACCGGCGTTTAAAACTGTTAAAAACCACGTTCAAAAGGATGGGTGTATTTTGGCCGGTTTGAAACCTCTCGGTCGGACCCGAAGGAAGGTGTCTCTCACAGCCCAAGAGCTAGCCCTCCTGTAGTGATGTCTGCCACGGCCATCTCCATCCTACTAGTGGACTGGATATACGTCTTTCGAGAACGGCAGGAGAGCGAGAAGAGCGAAAAGAGCTAGATTGGGGAAGGTGACGCCTAAGCAACCAACGATATCGAAGCTGGCATCGCGTCTCAGTATCAGTACACGGACGAGTTTCAAACCGGCGTTTTAAACCCCCAGTTTCAAACACCGGCGTTTCAAACCCGGTAAGAAAGTCGTCGGGACTTTCTCACAGCACCCTATTCTGGACGCACTGGTGGGGATCTCGAGCGGGGGAAAGCGCGGTCCCTGAGGCTTTTGTTTAGCCTTCCGCACCCACTTACTCCAGCACCTCCCCCGTCCTTGATCATCAAAAACAGCCGGAGCAGACAGTGGGGTTGACTCACGCGGGCCTCGATTCTACAGAACACCGACCCACAACGTTACAAGTTCAACTGCCCCAAGTCCCCTGCAAAACTACGCCGCTGGGCCGCGGTCCAGACTCGAATCAGTCCGCCTTCGGGTATTCAACCAACCTATCTGCTGAAAAGGATCTGTAGCACAGTACCCTCAACTATCCCGAGAATAATCTCCAGGAGGAAAGGCCTCGAGCTTCCTATCCCGGCTCGGCGCTGCGGCTGGTGCAAAGGGAGGTGGCCAAGCCACCACTCTTCCCTCTAGTCCAAATTTCAATTTCAACGCCAAATAGAAGACGACCAACTCATGGACAAAGGTGGTACTACAAAGAGCGTAGGAGGGCCTTGGTCTCGTTTCATGGAATGGTTGGGGGCAGGCAGCAACATATTTGGATCGCTGCTCGAAGACCCAGACCGTAACCCCCATAACGGTACCCGGGACAAGAAGAACAATCAAAGTTTACCCGCTACCGCCGATGACAACGACTCTTTTGACCCAGACGAAGGAGTGAATGTGATTGTCGTAGACAACAACTTCTTATTCGATGACGGTGGAACGCCTCATCGGAGCGAGGCGAGCGCGACCCACGGAGCCTCTACTACCGACCACGATAACGCCCGTTTGCATCGAGATACGACGGTTCTAGTCTCTTTTTTGAATGCTCTCCGCTTTCGAGCTTCCAGTTCGCTCAGTCAGTTCTTCTTCACTGAGGCCCCCAACGGTCCCGCTGAAAGCCAGTACGCGACGCATTACCGGATGAAAGGGCTCTCACTTACTGGATCCCTCGTTTTGTTGTTCAACTGGGTGCGTAGCGAGAGCTTTCAGATGGCGGCGGGGCGGAGGTTGGCTTGCTCGAGCAAGGAATCGCTAATCCGACATGCGCGTTACTCGATCCTGGCAGGTTCTGATATACATTCTAATCTCTCGGGAATCTCAAACACTATCCGACAAAGTGTTCTATTGGGTGGTAGGCGCTCATACACTCATACTGCGTCACTCGTCCCGAATAGCTTTCGAATAACGGTGCTCCCTCCTGACCTAGATCTGTCCCTGCCTGGTTGTCCCATTACCTGTGATGATCATATTCGACTGGCCAGAGAACCACTCTCGAGTCTACCAGTGGTTTATGAGTCTTGCGGTTTGGTCGTGGTGTGCTTATGGTAAGCCGTTGCCGCACTCCTTGTTTGATGTGGAACACTCTTACGATTCATCGTCTAGCCTTGCTCCAGCTCCAGCTCTGCGGGCTCTACAGCAAAACAGAGTAAATAACACAATTTCCCCTACAAGGATCACCTTAGTTCTGAATCTAATGATATTGCCGACAGAATGAGAGCGGATTGCAGGTCCAAGGACTTCTCGAATATTTTCTTGTAAGTACGTATCTAACCAATCACCCACTCATACGTCTCAACTATGTCGGATATCCATGTTCCATATAGCTACACAAGCGCATACCCTGTCATTGCACTTTTTGCTTTAGGCCAGAATAGGCTGATGGCTGTTTGTATGGCCTTGCTGAACGCCGTGTTGATTGCCTCAGTGTAAGACCACTTTCTCTTCATATTGCTACTCTTCACATACTCTTTTTAATTTCGCAATAGCATCCGATTCGAGAAAACATGGGGTACGTTCCTTCACCCAGTGTTCCAATCAATTCTTTCCTCCTAACCCCTTCTGCTCCATCCATATCCTCTAGTTCGCAACCTCCTCAACTACCTCCTATATACGATAGTCATCCTATGGGCCCATTATAAGCTTGAGGTTGCCTCACGCGAACTAAATATCCTGCGCGACCGGCTTAAAGTGCAGGCCCGGGCGGCTCAGAAAGCTCAAGCCAGGGAGCGCGTAGCTGCGGATTCGAGGAAACGACTCTATGGCCATATTTCCCGAGAGGTTCGAGGGCTAATGAGTACAGCGTGTAAGATATACCGCACCATCCTAGCGAAGAGACAATCTCACAATGCGACTCTTCCCGATTAGTGCTAGCTGCACAAAACATGCAAGTGAATGGCTTGTTCGCACCAGATGATATCGAGTTCACCGCCTTGGAGGCATCCCTTAATGGGATGAGCAAAATTCTCTACGATATGCTGGACTTGTGCGTAGACGTGCGTTCTGCGGTAAAGCTCGAGCTGATTTTGCCTTTTTTGTGCGTCTATGCGCAGCAATCGCATCGAAGCGGGGCGGTTTGAGTTAGTTTCTAAGCCATACGCGTTCCATAAGGTCATCAAGGGCGCGCTCGCACCGCTTCAGATGGCCACCCAGGCTCGTGGACAAGAGTTAATAACGGAACTCGATCCCCAAATAGATGTCATGGCGAGAACCGCTTTGTATCGGGCAAAGACCATGTCGGAGGAGCGGATTGCTCAGCTTCTTCAGGAAGATGACGAGGATGCCGCGCTTATTTTGGGTGACGAACACCGTTTGAAGCAACTGGTGACGAATCTAGGGAGGTGGGTTCCGCTCGCTTGAGGGGAGACAGATGGGTTTGGAACTGACGACCCGCTCCATCGGGGGTCACTTTACGCACTCCAGCAATGCCTGCAAGTTCACTCCAAGTGGTGGAAAGATTACGATTCGGACCAAGATCCTTCCCAGATTTGGCGCTCTGGACAACGGGACAACGACAGGGGGGGATGAGTCCCCGACCTCCGTCAAACCGAGCAGGGATGCCAACCATGACGGTCGCTCGCCTCTTGGAAATGATAATGGCTTTCAAGCTGCCAATCCTCATTCATCCACGGATACTGAACCATCATCTCTCGCCGATGAACGCTTGACAGCATTCGAGCGACGTGGGCGTTCCTGTGAGGATCAGATGGTCGTTCGAATCGAGGTCGAGGATACGGGCGTAGGTATCCGCAGACAGTACATGATTGACAACAAACTGTTCTCGCCGTATGTTCAACCGGACTGGGGGAGATTCCACGGTTGCGGGGGGATGGGATTTGGGTTGGCCCTTTCGAAGGAGATTGTTAGTTTGAGTGGGGGAAGGTGAGAAACAAAAAAGGAAACCTGAATTGTGAAAGCTAAGTAGTCTTTCACAGGCTGGGTGTCAATAGCAAGCTTGGTCGTGGATCGATGTTCTGGGTGGAACTCGCTGTGGGGATCGGCCAGAAAATTCTCGCAAACTCGGGTTTTCAGCAGCCTCGACCCGCGTCAGGATCATCTGCCGCGGAACATCGACCCTCGCCACCGTTCAGCCCTCCTCTCAACGTCCTCGTGGTCGATGATGATGCGTTAACACGCAAGCTGATGGCTCGTATGTTGACGCGAAACGGATGCGGCGTCGAGACCGTTGATAACGGGAAGTCTGCATTGGACATGTTCACCTGCGATTCGGCTTCCCCGCCAACGGGCGTTGAACCTGACGAAAATGCGGTAAACACGATGGGCTCCAAGTACGACGTGATCTTTTTGGATAAGCAAATGCCTGTGATGAGTGGGGTGGACACCATCAAACAATTGAGGGAGATGAAACGGAAGGATTTCGTGGTGGGCGTTACTGGGAAACAATTAAAGGACGACCAGGAGGAGTATCTAGAGGCTGGTGTTGACGTGTACGTTCTCTTCCGTTACTGGTTGGCGTTGGAGCTTGCTGACCTTGGAATGGTTCACCGTAGGGTATTGACGAAACCTGTTACCGAAGCGGATTTGAGGAAGTGCTTATTCTCCGCTAATGAACGACGCAAGCAAGCCGCTGCAGAAGGACAAGGACGAATCTCTGATGCACCCTCGGCGTTAAGGCCAGATCCTTTGCCGTCCGGTCCCTCATGACTCGTCGAACTGCGGCTAATATTGTGGGCCTCTATGTCTTTCCTAGTCCAGGTTCTTGTCTAACATATGTATACGTCGTTTTGGGACTTTCTCGACCTTATCTTTCTAATCTAGTGCTGTACAGTACGAGAGAGCTTAAATTATATTTTCCGCATCGTTTTTCTGATCACTTGAATTTGAATTTCTCGGATCGTTTCCGAAGAAGTGGAGTGATGTAGAATCTGGATCGGATGCGGGAAAAGGTGGCCCCCTGGCTACGACAATCTATTCAATTCCGACATGACTGCAATACGGCAGGTTCCACAGTTCGAATCGATTATTAATTTCAGAAGTGATCATATACCACAGGATTAAAGAGTCTCGACTACAGAATCGGCCCCACGGATATGAAGACAAGAAGCGTAGAGTGAGCCCAGAGGTCTCAGGACTGGTATCTACCACGAAGCCCGAGGCAGGAATCAGAAAAAATATACGTTCAGTCTCTAAGCGGGTATGAGCTCTCGTAATCGACGGATAATGTCAAGAAGATCGTCGCAACGCCCCACATCTTCATCGAGGCCAAGTTTCGCGTAGATGGTGGACGCCTCGCGTGCGAAGCGTTCGGCATCGTCGTACTTTTCCTGTTGGCAATGCATTCTGCTCAGAGACATCAGAATGTTGGCTGAACTGAACACGTCTCCAATCGCATGGTATGATTGCTGAGCTTCCAGGAATAACTCTTCCGCCTGGGCATATTCTCCTCGAGCCGAGTGGACACGTCCTAACCCTTGAATCGAGTTGGCAGAGCCGAGCTGATCGCCGATTTGAGAAAAGATGTCCCTGGCCTCAATATACAATTTCTCAGCCTGGGAGGCCTCGTCTCGCATGTAGTACACGTCGCCCAAACTTTTGCCTGATTGGGCAAAGCCAAGCTGATCCCCGATTTGGGAGAATACATTGCGGGCCTGTTTGAGCGACTCCTCCGCTTTGGAATACTCGTTTTGCATTCGGTACACATCCCCTAAGCTTTTGATGGCTTGAGCGAAGCCGACCTGGTCGCCGATTTGGGAAAATGCATCGCGGGCTTCGAGGAGCGATCCCTCAGCCTTGGAATACTTGCTTTGCATTCGGAGCATCTGCCCTAAACTTTGGGAGGATTGGGCTAAACCGAGCCGATCTCCAATTCGAGAGAAGATGGTCTGGGCCTGAAGGTACGATTCTTCGGCTTGACAATAGTCGTCTCGCATGAGGTGCACATCTCCCAGGCTTTTCACTGTTTGTGCAAAGCCAACCTGATTCTCCATTTGGGAGTAGATGTCACGGGCTTGGGAGTACGCTTCCTCGGCCTCGGAAGCCTTGCTTTGAGTGCGGTACACGTCTCCCAGGCCTTGGACCGATTCGGCAAGTCCGCTCCTATGCTCGACTTGAGAGTAGATGTCACGGGCTTGGATGTATGACTCGATGGCCTTGGGGAATTCGTCTCGGATTCGGTACAAGTCTCCCAAACTTTTGACCGATTGCGCAAGGCCGAGTGGTTCCCCGATTTGCGAGAAGGTATTGCGGGCTTCAATGAGCAATTCCTCCGCTTTGGAATACCTGCTTTGCATGCGGTACACGTCCCCCAGATTCCGGAGGGATTGGGCAAAGCCGAGCCGATCGCCGATTTGAGAGAAGCCTTCAATAGCTTGGATGTATGATTCCTCGGCTTTAGGATATTGGTTTCGTATACTGTAAACGCCTCCCAAATCTTTGACACATTGGGAAAAACCGACCTGCTCCCCAATTTCAGAGAAAATGTCTCGGGCATGAGCGTAAGACTCCTCGGCTTTCGAATACTCGCTTCGCATGCGGTATACGTTCCCCAAGCCCTTCACTGATTGGGCGAGGCCGAGCTGATTACCGAGCTGAGAGAAGGTGTCCCGGGCCTGAATATACGATTCCTCCGCTGGAGAATTTTCTCCTTTCATGTAGTACACGTCTCCCAGACTCCTCACTGCTTTGGCTAATCCAAGTCGGTCTCCAATTTGAGAGCATATACCCCGGGATTGGAGATACCATACTTCGGCTTTGGAATACTCGCTTCGATGGCAGTCCGCGTCTCCGAGCGCTTTCAACGCGCTAGCTTTGCCGCGTTCATCCTCAACTAGCTTGGAAACTTCGAACGACTGTTGAAAATACTCGCAGGCCTCCGATATCATGTCGTTCCGCAATTGAATCCGCCCCAGAGCATGCAAAAGTCCGCTGGAGCGGGATACGCCCGAGATATTCCCTTCCCTTTGCGAGGGCACAATTTGCTCCTTAATGAATAACTCATCAGCCCTAGCTCCAGTGGGTGACTAGAATTGCGTTACCATAAATGAAACTATCTGTTGGCATCTCGCAGCAGTTGGTCGCCTGTTTGCATCTAGCCCCCAACACTCCCCCATCAGACTGCACAGCGTCCCTATTTGCTTGAGATGATCATTATTTCTAACGGGCGGAAGATCACCCTTCACGATGCGCATTATGACAGCGGCACCTTCTTCCTGGTTGAATGGAAAGTTGCCGGTCACGGCCTAGAGCATTTGGGAAAACCATCAACCCACTGGTACCAGCCTTGTCTACGAGAATGACGCACCTCCCAACAGATCCAACCCAGCGCCCAAATGTCGCTGGCCAAACCAGGTGAATCTCCGGCTAACAGTTCGGGGGCTGCCCATCGAATTGTCCAAGCGGGCCCCGTCATCGTGATGAAACCCCCAGATGAGGCGACCCCAGCCGTCAGCGGTTCTGTCACTGCTGCGTCAACTGAAGAGCATTGCTTGAGGGTTTTCATCTCTACATTGCCAATATCTCCAACATCTGGCTCAGGTGTAGAACTAGCAAGCCGGGCGGAACCGAAGTCCGTAATAATGGCTCGGTTCTTTGAGCTAACAAGAATGTTGAGCTGCGTTTACGTGGACATCAGAATTGGCGGGATGTCTCTGCTTATTCAACTTACTGATTTCATGTCACCATGACAGATCGGTGGGTTCCTGCCATGAAGGTAACTGAGTCCCCTTGCAACGTCGTCAATCTAGAGTTTGGTAAGTAAAAGAGTAGCCGTAATCAACTGTGTTTACTTACCAAAGAGATGCGTTCCGGGAGTTCCCATGCTGCACTCCGAATGAACTCTCGTAAGTTGCCGTTCTTCTCCCAGGAGAACACCATCCAACAAATGCCATGCTGGACATCTTCGACAAAACCAATAAGCTTTACGATGCTCTCATGGGAGAGGCCATTCAAGAGATTTACTTCATAAGCGAATGGCTAGGCGTAAATTGTAAGAACGTCAGAGTCCGCGACCGGTGCTAATGAAGGCCGTCTGAGGCTTCACCGCAAGAGCTCGGTCTTCGTAGGTTTTGGCATTCAATCGCAATTTCTTGACTGCAACGTAGTGCACTTGATTGGATTCTGAGTTAAGCGAGGACTGCGCTGGAACGAGTATTGCTGCCTCGACATCCGCTGTCCCGCCTTTCTCGGGGTCACCATCTCCGATCGGTTGTATTTGCGCTCTTTCAATCCGGAGATGGCCCAATGATCGAAGCACCGTTGTCTAAAATCAATAAATCGATTTATCTTACTGAGTCTGGCGGACAGATTGTGCAGTGCAAACACTCACCGGGTGGATTCTAACACGCCCTATAGCTACTTCACCTCCATCAACCGTTGCGTCTTGGGCGCTGGTTGACCCACTTCCTATTTTGTTCCCCTCAATATCCTCATCCATTACAAAAGAATCCTCTAGCTGTATACGGCGGTGAAGCACGGGTTTGTTGATGGAAGGGGGGGATGGTTGAACGCGGTGGAGGTGGCGGTGATGAGGATTGTGTGAACGATAACACCATCATTTGGTCAGTCAGGACGTGGTAAGTGCGTGCGTCAGCCTCACTCCTGCTTTTTGATCTCTATATCCCTGCATGGACCATATACTGGAAATGAGCCTCCAACGCAGGTCACCGATATTGCCTAGAACGCCGGTATGCCGGATTCGCGCGAAGTCTCACTGTCGCAATCATGACAGTGGCCTCCTCCTTAGTTCAGAGCGTCTGAAAGACCGTTATTGGGGTAGTACGTCTCTCTGTTGGATGATATAATAGATGCTTGACTGCCTCGCGCTCGGGACAGAATGGGAGCGACCGTTTCTCCGTTTTCTATTTAGATGACGGATAGAAGCCTCAAGTTCAACACAGCAGATAATCTAAATTTACAACATTAAATAGCAAACACATCGAAATAGTCTTAGACACGAGAGGCAGCGGCTGGGATTTCAATGAATTCAGGGGTACTAGTCACGTGACTCCATCTCATTGCGGACTGCGAGGTTGAAAGCCCCTTTGCACGCCGCATTCTACCCCAACCACCGACCAAACGACCACCCATGCGAAACGACCCATTCCTGACAGAAGATGAAACATGGACAGATGCTGTAAGCTGTCAGGTCTCGATGTGTCCATTTGACGAATTCCTTACATTGCGATTCAGGAGTTCTTCAGTGATGAGGAGCTTGATCAAGGTCCACCAACCGGCGGTGGCTGGCAAACGGTTATGAGTGGTAGCCATACAGGAACGGGCTCGGGACACTCGAAGAAGCACTCCGTGAACGCTGTTGCTGGTCATCCAAAATCTGCATCCTCTAGCATACGTTCAGACAGCAGCAGTCTTTGGCGGGAGCCGGAGCCGCCGTACACGTTAGCGGATCTCAAAATCACGTTCGAAGTACGAGAGTCTCCTACAAGTACAACCTTCCACTTGGCGCTCACCATCGGCCTTGGCTCCCATTTCTGATAGTCGGAAGACGGGCAACATGTCTGGATCGAACCAACGAGCCTCTTTGTCGAGGATTCACCGTTGATCTACAACCTCGTTCGGCAAGACATTGGCGCTGAAGTGTTCAACCCCGACCCTATCACCAAGCTACCAAACTTGAAACGTCACCCAAACCGACAGCC